>VYZW01023154.1:1417-29095 GCA_013401315.1 Balaeniceps rex
CAACAGATAATGAACGAGAGAAGCAAGTCTACTTTCGGAGAAGTCAACAAAAGGTGATAAAATTATGTTAATTTTGTGAAACTGACAATGCTTTTACTGACATGTAATGGAAAACTGGTATAACCTCAATAAGTACATTCAAACAAATGTTTCGACTGGTTGCTCAACGAAGTCCTTATCTGTTTTTTTTTTTTTGTCAGCCATTAGAAAACATTAAGCCTTGTAGTGGCTGATACATTCTTAGCCATAAAATTATTTTGATCATTCCTAATTTATGCAAGTTCTGGAATGTTACATAAAAACATAATTTGAAGTCCTTAAGTTTAAGCTGTGGTGAAAAATGAACATGACTTATTTTAGGAAAAACAGTAATAAATGAGATACCTTATTTGATAAAAATTAGATAAAATAACTGGATCTCCTTTCTTCACTTACTCAAGCAACCTTCCCTTTTGAACTGAGAAAATATTCTTACAAATGATTAGTCGTATTGACATTCTGCATAGCCTTTCCCCCAGTTGTTGATGGGGTAATGGAATCAATGTTTGCTTGAAAAGATGCTCCTGAGATTATCTATATATTAGAAGTAAAGATCTACTGTTTGTTGTATTGAAATGAAATTATTTAGATAAACTGATCGTGGAAAAGAGAACTGGGGATTTCTGGTGAAAGTAAAGAGCCAGATGCCACTATGCTCACATTGTTCTGACACTTATTAATTTTATTACAGCTGGTCTTTGGAAAATTTCCTGTAAGTATCCAGTCTGAAGTGAAAAATCAAGTAAATTCCTTGAGCACTTTAGTTAAGATGATGTCTTCACCATTGCCTTAATCTATACAAAGTAGACATCTGCTTGACAGTGCTTGCATTATTCGCACTGAAGACGATTTCCCCTGGTTCAGACCAGACCAGACAAAAAAATCTTTCTTTTATATAAGTGAATTAGTGAATCACTGAAGTCTATTATTTTGCATCTTTTCTGCAGTTTTGTGTTTGTTCTGAGTAGGTTAAATAACAGCTGCTGGAAACTGTGGTTATGACTCGGAAAGGATAATAGAGTAATATAGTGTATGTT
The DNA here is from genome assembly GCA_013401315.1 of Balaeniceps rex. NCBI lineage: Eukaryota > Metazoa > Chordata > Aves > Pelecaniformes > Balaenicipitidae > Balaeniceps > Balaeniceps rex. Next base: position 2,494 of record VYZW01023154.1, read on the forward strand.
TTCAATAGATCAGCTCAGCTGCTTGCTGTTCCAGGCTGGGAAATGAGAAGTGGTAATCTGGCTTTCTGCATTTATTCTCTACTTTGTCAGTAAAAGTTGCATCTTAAGGGCTGAACAAATTGCAACCATCTAGTCAGACAGTGTTCCAAAATACGTGCGGGTATCCAGCTTCCCTCAGTCCCTCATGGTTTTAATGATAACTTTAGGCTTGAGCTATTTCAGTAGATGTCCTATTTAAAAGAACATACAGCTGAGAGTGGGAAAAGAAGGTGCAAACTGCCAGTGTTAACCCTAAGTGGGTTCATTTGAAAATTGTTTTCTTCTGGAATTTATCAGACCCCACAGATTACCTTGTGTTTCAGGGGTTTCTTATTCATACCTGCTAGACTTTCTGATCACTCCTCACCAACTGTAAAAAACAATTGAGAGGATACAATTAAGCTTTGACAAGGGAAGCAAGTGCCTTGAATTTGAAACCTGAAAAAGGAGAGACTGAGCTGATAGGGGAAAGCAGACAACAAGTTTACTTCATTGTGGACAACAAAATGCTTGATCAGATGTATTAATTAAAGCCCTGGGTAGGAACTTTGTTCTTGCTTTTCTCTCAGTAAGGGAAACACGCATTACACATGTGTTGTACCCGTTCCCTAGATGGCGAATGTACTGCCCGGCTGTTCAGTGTTTGTTGTCTCTGGCTCTTGTAAGAGAAATTAGGAATTAAAATAGGATTCCTCTCAGTCCTAGTGTCAGCTGGAACAGAGCTTTGGGGGGAAATGTTTGGTACTACTAGCCCTATTTAGATAAGCTTTACTATTTTCACAGCAGAAGTTAAAGATATTCAGGCACTCACACTTTTAAGCTTGTCTAGGTATGATGCCGCCCTTAATTAAAGGTTCCAAATTCACTGAGATATGCAGATTATCATAAAAACCAATAGCTCAGCTCTCAATAGGAAACAGAATAGTATTTACCAGAATTGGAACCCAAAGTAGTAAAAGCCTTTTTGCATTTTAAAATAATAATTCTCATGTCTAATACAACATTAAACCAAGTTCATTTTTTCATTTCAGAGGCACTGGACCCCAACAATTTTTTGCAAAGAATAGGTATTTCAAGATTCAACTAGGAAAGCGTGCCATTGGTATCAACTTCTGACTTACTGCCGTCCTATGCTATACACTGATACTACCAAAGTCTGTAATCATTTTCTATGCAGTGCTGCGTCTATCAAATATAATTCATTAAAGTTATGCAATTAATATTTCCTTGCACAGCACCATACTTGCAGCTGGTAGTAGTCATAGCTAACGGATTTAGAGCTTTACTTTTTTTTTTTTTTTAGGGGAAAAAAGGGGATTGACAGTGCTGTCATATGTGTTTACTTAGTACTACCTGGACTGCCTACATTCTGTCACTCTGAAGAAAATATGTTATTGGCAGCCCAGAAACTTGTTCTCCCTGCATGATTATTGAAAGGGGTTTGACTACCACCTCGTTTGTAAGAATGGGAACAAATCAAAAATCTGGCAGTGAAAAATATTTTTTGACAGGAAGCAATGCTCATTCTTAATCTTTTTTACAGTAGACTGCATTTAAATGAGGAAGTGAAAAGCTGTACTAAGTAATTTTTGATCAGTTATTAGTATTATAGAAAGTTCCTCTAGATGTAGAGAAATTCAAATCAAAGCTCAGTTACTTTGAAGACTGGAGTAATTGTAGAGCACCACTTAAGACAACCTACAAAAGCACTTGTTCTTCAGTTACTTTTTTTTGTAGCTTTTGAGCTCTGATTCAGTTACAGCTGGTCTGTGATGGAAATAACAAAATCGGCTCATTTTCTACTTGTGGAAAGACTTATCTGAAACTGGCCAAATCCTAGATGAAAATGAATTTAGGAGAAGTGGGAAGACATTACAGCTTCTCCAATGTGAGCAACAGTAGTGCAGGCTTCCCCCTTGCTGCTGCAAAAGAGCGTTCTTTTTACCCGTGATGTCTGCAAACCACCACTCGTCTTCAGTCCTCCAGTCCTCCATGCTGGGATGGGCTATGAGGATGCTAGCTACTCAAGAACATTTCCTAGTTTATATCTATCCATAGTTTGGCCAGTTTAACTTGCTTTAGGCATGGACTATGAGTAGAAGGTGAAGGCGTCTGTGACATATTCCTTTTCTACCTGAGGCTGCATTGGCTGAAGCAGCCTCGACTGCCTGCACTGGGATCTAATCTAGCTGGAAAACAACCGAAGGGAAAAAGTGTCTCATTTTCAAGATTGCTGTCGATCATAAGGAGAGAGCAAATTGCGACAGTGCCAGTGAAACAAAGTATATCCCGAAGTGGGAGTCCCCGTCTACTCCCCAAGCCAGTTCAGGTCTTGCTGCCAAGTCCTCCTTCTCGTACCTCTGGTCAGCTTTGGAGAAGCAGCATGTCCAGTTACTTTGTTACGGACATTGACTCTCAGTTGCAGCTGGGAAAGTGTTAATGGCCCTTTGGCCCAGGACTGGCCAAGCACACCGATGCACAGTTTTAGTGAGATGGCTTTTGCGCATGCAAGTCCACTGCGTAGGCAGGAAAATGTAGGTACTCCATAGCAATGCAAGTGTTAAAAAAAGGTGAATTTCCATTCTTTTGAGGCAGTAACCAAAAAAAAAAAAAGAAGAAAGAAACAAAAAGAAAAAAAGACAGGCTAGGACAGAAAAGGAAATTATCTTGCTTTGGATTCCTGTGACTTTTCCTTNTTAGGGACCCCAAAACAAAGCAAGTTTTAAAAAAAGGTTAATTTCCATTCTTTTGAGGCAGTAACCAAAAAAAAAAAAAGAAGAAAGAAACAAAAAGAAAAAAAGACAGGCTAGGACAGAAAAGGAAATTATCTTGCTTTGGATTCCTGTGACTTTTCCTTTTCTCGGAAAAAGGCAATAACTTTGGAAGAAGGAAAACAAACTTAAGCTGCTGATGACATTTCAAAGTTGTTTGTCAGTAAGAAGGTACCTGCAAGCTGATCTTTAACAATTCTTAAGTAGCAAGTAATTTCCATTTGTAATATCTCAGCTTACTGTGTTTAAGGTGTGCATTGATCTCGTTTTTATTTTTTATGGTATGATGCAAAATGCTTTAACCACTACCTTGCAGGCACATAAATTAAAACTAATATATAAAATGACTTAAAGGCAGCACAGTTAAAGGGGCTGTCCTGAAAAACTGCAGCTGTGGCCTTTCTTATAGGTAGTAAAGTCTGCTTATTCAACACATACATGCTTTCACCTCACTGAGATGTTAAATTTAAAACTTCTTAAGCCTTTAACCCTCTTTCGGAAAATTTTAGCCTGATGAGCATCAACTGCAAACACTATGCCAACTAAGCAAACATTATGATTGCAATAAACTTATTGCAATCAAAGGGTAACTGAATATTTCCTAACATAAAATCTTCTATAAACCCAGGTGTCATAAATTTCTGCAGCAGGCAAATGCCCAACGACTGACAGTGAGGTTCTGAGTGAACTTGGCTGAAGTGTTGACAGACTAATATAAGTGAAAGGGATTAAGTTCAATGGTCTTGGACTTCTCTAATGGGGTGCTACTAGTAGGTCTGATTCATCTGCTGTACTTGAAAAGGTACATACAGCCTCCCTAATTTACAAGTAATAAATTGCACTTCTACTGGGTGAAGTAGTTTACTCCTTCCCTCGACCAAGCAAAACAATATGAATTGCAAATTTGTCAATAATATTACACCTCTGCTGCACGTTTTAATTGACAATGATGTCACACATTTCTCTATCTCAGGGCTATTCAACTCTGCAATATGATGGGCGGGTTATTCTATTATTTTTAGAGAAAGTTCGGCACAGATAGTAGCAAGCAGCTTGATCGTGCTGTCCCACACACAGACATGTGGAAATACTAACATTGTGGTGTTTGATCGCTGGCTTTAAAAAAAAAAAAGAAAAAAAAGACGACTTATTCCAATGTATTGATTTCTAATGCAAGGAAAGGAGAATGCTGAGCTCAGTTATGTCAGTTTACTAATCTCCTGCAGATCAACATGTGTTGAATAATATGCATGTATAAATTAATAGGGATAAGACAAGTTCCTTATTAAATTAACAATTTGTGGTTTTAGATGAAAGTTTTAGACTATGGGGTATTAAAACTTGTTTGAGCCTTCTGCCCTTCCATGGTGTGTTCAAACTACACTGAAGAAATCACTCATTTTGTGTTTTGACTTAACTTAGTTCAGTTAGCTGTTTTGTTTTCAAAGAATACTGCTTAAAGACAGTTTATCAGTTTAATTTTGCTAAGATATTAAGGATTTGATGACACTTGGATAATCTGCTCTGCTTGACAGCATGGCTGAGGAGCAAATGACTAGATAAACTTAAAATCTCAAGGAACGTTCAGGGGAGAAAAATAGTAATTTCATTACAGGAAGAAAGAAATCAGATACAGCTTGAACAATAATTTTCAAACTAATCATTGTGAAAATCTGTTGAATTATTGCATATAAAGAACTAGGTAGACTGTGCCTACCTAACACAATGTATCCTTTGAACTGAGACAATTTCTTACCTTGATTGAATTAGTGAGATTCTGAAACCCATAAATTAAAAAAGTAGCACACTACAGATACTGGGTATCAAAAGGAGTTACCAAGAAACACCTCAAACTTCCTTGGTCTTAAAAATTTTCTTACATTGCTACTTACAGCTGCTATCATACATAATTAGTTGTGCAAACTATCCTACTGTCGGCATCTCATAGCTCATATCACAGTGGGTAGACTAACTGCTTAAAAAACATTCGTAGCTTGTGACCTGAAAGCTTTTAGAAAACACGCATAAAATTCAGCCTATGTTTTGTCACCCCACCTCCACAGCCGTGGAGAGCTACACACATTTTAAAGAGACAGAAGGAATGGGAGAGGGACAAGTGTGGGACCAAGCAAAAAGCAGTCCACAGATGAGGTGTGAAAGGCATTTATTTTCAGTTGGAACCGCGGGGTGAAGTTTTACCATATTGTGCTCTTAATATAATGGAAAGCAGTTAAATTGCAGCAGAACACCAATCTGCCCTGCAATGCAGCTGCTGATACAAAAACACTTCATGAGCTTCTGTTGATATTAGTGCACTTTGTATGCATGAAACCATCAGTGTCTACATGTGTAGCATTCTGATAAAGCTCCTAGTAAACACTTAATTATCATCTGCAGACTATGAATAAAATGAAAGGTCACTGAAGACCACAGGTGCAAGGCTAGCCTACAACAAAATGAGGGAAGAGTCCTTAAAGCCTTGTTTCTTACCAATACTTTTGGTTTATTGGTTATCTTACCCTGAAGCATCCCCATCTCTCCCATTTTGGTGGCATTAGGGGTTTTGGCTACAAAGACTGAGGTTCAGAGAACAGGGGTAGCATACCCTCTTTGTGCCTTATCCTGCCGGGTCAGCCACACACATGCTGGATGTGGGGCTACAGCCACAGACTTGCTGACAGTAGAATTAGCCAGCCCTGCTCTGCCCCCTTCTTGTTCCCCCCACATGGACAGTGGGTGTTGAGGACAAGCCCAGCTTGACCCCACTGCTCCCCTTCACTGTGTCTCACAGGCTGCGGGATGCCCTTGCTCCTCTGGCAGCTGGCAGGGACCAGCCCTGGCAGGGAGAAGCAGCAGAGAACAAGATGGGACACCCCATCCCTATGCCTGGAAAGAGAGCCCAAGGTTTGTGGGACAAATGTGAAAACCTTAACAGGGAAGTTCCTGGAGGTTGTTGGTCCACTTGCATACCTGGGAAAGCACCAGGTGCACCTAGATGCCTTGGCTTTACTCACACGAGGAACAGTTTTAAAATAATGGCTTGGGGATGTAGCAGTGGTGAGAAAAGCTTTCTGGACTGATTGGCTTGACCAGTCCCAGGTGGCTTAGCTGAAGGAATACAATGAATAATCTTTGCTAATTTGTAATCAGTGCTTATTTTGTAAAATAAAAACCTATATGTGAAAATGAATTTTAGATTAATGTATTAAAGCACTTTGTCTTTTTCATTGCCACTGTTTTTTATAAGATTTTGCTCTTGATATACTAAGAGGGAAAGAAAGAAGGAAAGCCAAGATTAATACAAATGAAAACAATGGTGATACACTTATGTGCAAAACTGGAACCATAGAAGGAGAAGGGATGTAGCTTTTGGTCCTTATACAATATTACAATAAGTGACGTGCTGAGAGTGGGTGTATCTGAAATGTGGGATCTTCCTCTTTCCCTAGAGCCCAATACTTTGCTAATTCCTTTAATATTGTTTTGTCTGTGAACACTTCAGTAATAATTGTGTCATGGCCCTGAGTGCACTAATAGGTCTTAAATTGCCCTGATCAACCTCACCTGGGACCCCACAGCCCAACCCTGCCCAGAAGCCCTATTTCAGCTCCACCCCAGCCAGTAGCTCCTCTTTTAAGCTGTGCTTGTTGCCAGCTCTGTTCCTGAATTGTTGTTTCATCTCTGTGGGTTGGTCTCAAGCCTGACTACCTGTACCTGGCCATCACCTGATTGTTGATGGGATCTGCTGCTATCTATCTTGTTCTGCTTGCCCAGCTCAGATCTACTGGGGTGCTCTGCTGATGATGGCACTGCATGTGCCGGGGTCACCTGTGGCTCCCAGTTCATCTGTGCTTGTGGGCTGCCCTGCTCCTGTAGCTCTGTGATAGACTGTCAGCAAATATTCAAAAGGTAAGCTTCTGTGCTTTCTTTCCAAGTATGGTGTGCATGTTTTGGTTCTAACGCATGTTGAATTGTATATAGTCTATGTTCCTGCTTAACCTAAAATAATTTCAAGTGACTTCAAGGCTTTAATACCATGCAATATGGTTTATTTAGGAGTGCTACAATTTCCTGTGGGTAAGCAGCTGTTCTGCCCCTTCAGACTCCTGAGGCTGACCGCATTAAGCGTGTGCTACTGACAACAGCAACAGGAGGAGCAACTCAAAGCTCAAAACAAACATGAGGTCAGGGCTGAAGATCAGTGAAGAACGATTAGAGGGGAGGGGTAGGCAGTGCTTTGGCTTGGGGCAGGACTGGAGTTGGCTGTATGTAAGCAGAAGCTGCATTTCCCTTACAGAGAGAAGTGTCTGTGTTGTTACTTGCGTATGGCTCTGCAGTTGCTTAATTTACCCAGTGAAATGCATGGATGTATTTACTGTTACACACTACCATGTTGTGTCCGACTGATACCTTGTGGGTAAGAACATGGTAAAGATTAAAATATAATCTGTCTTGAAACAAAGTGGGTCTTTGATTATTTGGCCTCCCCAGACTGAATGCTTGCCTTGCAGCCAAGGGTAGCCTCCCCATGTTGTCCCCTTTCCCTGGCATGTCGCTTTTGTGTTTGTTGGCCCTGATGGAAAGGACTATATGAAATATTCTTGCAAAAGGCAGGTATGAAAATATTTTTATCTTCAACTTGTTCTCACCACCGTTGAACTGTGTTGTAACAAATTTGAAATACAGTCCTCATCTTCATATGAAGAAAGGGCTACTTACCAAGAGGCCCTTCCTTGGAAGGAGACCTGCAGGAAAAATCTGCTGTTGGAAAAGATGCAGTCAAGTGCTATCCTCTTTGTGGACTTTAGTCTCTCTGAAGAGGTTCTTTCATCCTGTTCATATTGCCTAATCCATGTTACTAGGTGCTTGCAGATGTATGTAGTGGGGTTTTCACTGACAATCAGAAACAGGAGGTGTCTTTCCATTGAACAACTAGTAGATTCTCCTAGCAAAGACGAAAATGAAACGTAGTCAGTGACTAATTTCAGTATATGCTGATACTTGTATGCCAGTTAGGCCCATAAGCCCAGAAAATACAAAGAAACTGATGGTATGGGAGAAGATTTGTTGCATGGTATCAGTAACGTGTGTGTGCTGTGGCTAGTGTAGTGCTGTGGTTTACATTTTGATTTTGTGTTTGATGCAGAGGCTTCCATGACTTTGGCTATGCTCCATGCTTTGTGCTGCTATCAAGGCAAACTGCACCATGTGCATAATGCCAAGATGCTGTCAAAATAACAATAGTTTCATATATACCTAATATTTTTAAATCCTTAAAGGAAAATAATTTTAAAACTTTGTATATGTATTTCAAAATTTTCTTGCAAAATTTTACTTCTGTGAAGACTCTAAAGAATTGCAGGTTTGGTTTTTAAGAGACTTATTGTGGAACACTTGTTTGAGGAAATGAAATGCCTTCAGCAAAGAGTTATGCTAACTTCACAGCAGCTCACTGTAGAGGAATGAGTACTTGTGTCTTGGTTGTTCATTGTCCTATGGCCCTTCTAAGAAAGCTTTCAGTTTTTAAGCAGAATTTTGAATGAAGACCTTCAGGGAGCCTTTAGTCCAATTCTGTTTCTCTTTTGAGGCAATATCTTGAAAGAGTCTGCTATCTGATTTCCCCACTAGAAACCTTATGAGGCCCTTTATTATAAACTCTGAGAGAGCCCATCCTTTGTTTGCTTTTGTTTTTCTTAAACACTGTTCTGAAGCTGAGTTACAAGTATAAAAACAGAAGGCTTTGGAGGACAATATATTTTAACATGTGAAGCCTCAACCATGAAATCAGATCCACAGTGTTTTTTCAGGTATGTGATTTTTCTTAAGACACCAACAGAAGCTCAGCTGCTTTGAGATCTGCAGGGAGTTTTGCGAACATACGGCTTCTTCAGGCTGAATATACTGCTTAATTGTGTGTTGCTTAACAGCATTGATCCGTAAAGATTTGAGCTGAGCTTTCTCTTACTTGTGTCATAAGTTAAAAAATGTTGGGTGGTCACCATAAAGGGCTATTTAAAGCAATTGCAGAAGGCCCCTTACAACACAGGGTGGCTCATCAACCTTCTACTATTTGAAATCAACCATAATCTTGTTTATATAAGTGTAGAGGACTTAAATGAGCTGCAGTACGAAGAACAGGCTGTGAAGGTCAGAACCCATAAGATTAAGTCTCCTCCCCTTTCTTGCTCTTGCACAAACACAATTTTTTACATCTCAAGTTAATTGTTGCTTTTGGAATTGCATAATTCCTCCTTAATTAATAAGTTAAACAGACCTCTATTTGAAAGAGTAGTTTAAGGCAGTTTAAGCTAACATTCTGATGAATATTAGGTATTTTTTTAAGTAATTTTGTACTTAAAACCAACCAAACAAATAGATTGTCTAATAGCATAATTCTGGCTTTCCCTGGCAGAAAATGGTTTCTGTGTTGCTGTAAAGACACTGACTATTGATTCTTGGTAGCACCTTGATATATTAATCTTTGTTTCTTATACTGCAACAAAATTCAATAGATATGTGATGTGGTGATCTTATTGACCTGTGGCCTTCCCTTTGCTTGCCTTAATTTTGAGCAATCACAACTCTTAGATTAAAATTATAAATCTTAAATATTAAATAGTGATAAGGTAATTTCCAATTATACTAATTTTCCAGCTTTGTGTATCACAATTGCCTAGGTCTGAATATGTTCCAAACCTTAACTATGATAGCAGTTATTGATGTTTTCACACATAAAAATGTCAATGCAAATGAAGAAATTAATATCTAGGACTAGTACAGAGATTGTGAAATCATATCTGTCTATTTCACGCAGACAAAAGTAACCATGTGGAAAAATTGTCCTGGGGGAACACTGTATAACTGTTCCCTGTTCCTGAAGTGTCTTAAGAAGCTTGAAACACTTCCTGATTGCAGTAAGATGCATTTATTTCCCAGGTTTGTAGGTTACTGCTAAGTAGCTTTTCTCAGAAATAAAATACATGGTATCTTCAGCTCTATTTAGATCCATATGCGTCTACCTAGGCTGTGAAGCGGTGAGTAAACAATGTCATTTTGATTTAGCCAATCCTAAAATTATTTCTGTCTGGCAATAATCATTCAAAACAAGTTTATCTGGCTTCTCTCAGTCCTTACTGAACTCTTTCTTTTGCTATTTTTCCCCTTAGCTTTATGTGCACTACTCATCCCCCTGTCTGCTATAAGAATATTTCCAAAATGGCTGTAGAACTAGTATTCTTAGGTATTTTAACTTTAAAGACCTAAGTTTCCCCATAGGTAGTGAGTGTGAAGAAAAAAACTAAACAAACAAACATTAATGTGCTACAGGCTGCACAATTGTTAATAATTGCAGGTTGTTAAAAGTACCTGTAAAATTACATGTCTGACTTCTCCTTAAATGCTCTTTATAAATATTAGAAGATCACTGTATTTTCTAAATNTCTACCTAGGCTGTGAAGCGGTGAGTAAACAATGTCATTTTGATTTAGCCAATCCTAAAATTATTTCTGTCTGGCAATAATCATTCAAAACAAGTTTATCTGGCTTCTCTCAGTCCTTACTGAACTCTTTCTTTTGCTATTTTTCCCCTTAGCTTTATGTGCACTACTCATCCCCCTGTCTGCTATAAGAATATTTCCAAAATGGCTGTAGAACTAGTATTCTTAGGTATTTTAACTTTAAAGACCTAAGTTTCCCCATAGGTAGTGAGTGTGAAGAAAAAAACTAAACAAACAAACATTAATGTGCTACAGGCTGCACAATTGTTAATAATTGCAGGTTGTTAAAAGTACCTGTAAAATTACATGTCTGACTTCTCCTTAAATGCTCTTTATAAATATTAGAAGATCACTGTATTTTCTAAATCCTAATTTGCTCAGTTATACAAAGGCAACAGGTATAATGATAGTCTTTGAAAATGCATGTTCATTGAAAAACAAGAATGTCGTTTAATTTTTTTGCTAGTGTACAGTGCTGACCTGTGAGTGTTGAGACACACACACTAGGGTCTGCTGTATAAGGAACAGACTAGTATAAATTTTCCCTTGAAATTGAGGCAGGGTGTATCTTGGCTCCAAGTGAATCTATTTCTCTAAATAATTTGCTGCTGAGGTCTTCAAGTTTGGTCTTGGTTTTTGGAGCTTCTATATCAATCTCAAATAAAAATAGCTACCTCTAAAACTTTTCTGTTTGTAACCACCTAGTGCCAAGGGATAGAATAAGGATAATTATGCAGCAAAAATGTGAATTTTTAGGGTTGAATCAGTTAGACGTGAGTGCTGCTTTAGGAATATTAGACCTTTTCCTTCCATTTGGCACTGATACCCAGCATGGTATCTGAGGTTGTCAACACGTTTGGTTAATGGATTTGGTAGCAGGTGGGAGAACAGACCACTGGGGGCTGAAGCAGCTTGAGTTGTCTGCGATGCTGTCCCAGAGAATCAATTACGTATTAGCAGCGCATAGTACACAATAGACTTTTTTAGTCAATAACAATAAAAATTCTCAAAGCTAAAAGAACGGTTGGCTTTTTGGAGGCACTGTCAGAGCTTGCAGATCAACTTTGTGTTTGTGTGAAGATGGGAGGTCTTCAGGGGCTGACACATTCACCGGGTATAGTGGAAGAAGATGCTCAAAGAAGATTGGATGCTTCAACAGGTTCAGTGCATGGTTAGAGGAACTGGGCAGGAAACTTGAACAACGCAGACCTTTTCTGGTGTGAAATTTTTTACTTTACTTCAGTGGCATTGATAATCACTTACAGTCTGTGAGACTACTTCCTCTTGTCCAGTTAATATGTGAAACAGATCTAATAGCAGTTCTTAATATCACAAAAGAAAAGAAAAAATAAGTCTGTTTTTCTTGTGCTTTCAGTATTTGAAAATATTCTGCTCTTCCTCTGACATATTAATTCAAAATTGCAGCAAGATCTTGAGAATAACTTTAGTAAATAAAAATGAACATAATGACATAAACATATTGCATAGGCACCTTACCTCATAAGTAATTACTGACACAAACTTATATGGTGGTGGTCCTTTCAGTAGGTCTGTTTCCTTTAAAGAGAGTATATCTTATACACAATTCAATGGGTCCCAAATTAGTTGAGTAGTATGAGATATAGCAAGTTGAATCCAGATGGCAAGTGCCTAGTTGACAATATGTTGGGTCCTTTTGTTCTGCAGCATCCTCTTCTGTGTGTTAAGTATTTAACTAACAGTGCAAGTTTTTCTATAGTTGTCATCCATTGTGTTTTAATGTTTTTTTTTTAGTTAATTACTTTATCCACACCCTAAGCACATACTGGAGGTCCAAAATTTATTACCATCACACAAATTGAACATGTTGCAAAGGGTATTTGGACACTTCCCAGTTTGCATGTTCACACCATGCACTACGCTGTTAAAAAAGGACAGACCACATGTGATGTGGGCAGAATGAATTTAGTCTTTTAGACTAGAGGCACTTAAATTGTTAATATGCAGTCTTGCTGTATCAGGTGTGCTTTCAAGCCTTCTGTCCTTCCATGTCAGCTGCTAAAGTTACCAGCTTTCTATATTTATCCTGCACAGCATTGCTTATACCTATGGTAAGTTTTAGAAATAAAGCAAGAAAACCCTGTAACCACTGTGTCAGACATATGCGGTGCTGCTGCTGGGTAGGCTGGTGTGAACAATGTAACTCCTCCAGAAAGACCTGCCCAAGGCTGGGGTGAGTCAGTGAGGAGCGGTGGGGGGAAACAGTTTGAATGCCTCCATGATAACCAGGTAAATGGCATGGCCTTCTAAAATCCCATCCTAGGCAAAATGTTTGAAATTAACTAACTGCTGTCTCTCAGAATTATTTTAATAAGCAGAAAGTTATTCTGGTTGAAAGGCTGTATCAGGCCTCCTATCAAGGGCTAAGACTGTGGTTGCTATATCCTCTGATGTTTTATGTGAATACAAAATCTTATGAATTCAGTAGATGTTTTGTAAATAGATTTGGCCTAATAGCTTTTGACATTCCTTATGTGAAAAAGGAAACAATTAAAATAATTGTACACTTGTTCATTTGATTTTTGTCAAGATGTTGGTAATAGGATTAGTGTGCTGCTGGGTTTTAGTGAACTGGCATAATTTTCCTCTGTTCAGCATAGCCTGTTGCTTACCCTCCTAGCAACCGATTAGAGCAGTAGGTGCATCCTGTTTCCACGGTGGGGGAAGAAACTGTACACATCTGTAATGAACAGGCCAGCGATATGAGAAATTTATAATTGTAATATCAAGCTGGAATACAAGCTTGTGCTGCACCTTGTGCCAGTTGCTTTACATTATTTGACATGAAAGTGTCTCTTGCCTCTTTTCCGAGTTCTTGAAATGAAATTAACTTATTTTGATATAATGTCTTTAATTATTTCTTTAGTTTCTAACCTGGAACAGTTATATCAGTTGGTTGGCTGGTATTGGCAAGTAGACAAGGTGGGATGGAAATCTAGTATGAAGAGATATAATCAGTGTCATGTGTAACCCAATGCATAAACAGTTTTTATTCCAGAAAACCAGGATGCTGCAGATAAACGTAAGTTTCTAAAAGTGTTCCAGATAGAAAGATCAAGAGAACTACAGAACTGAGGGTGATCCTGCATGTGAGACTTGGTAGTAGAAACTAAAGAACAGAGTTGGTAGACATGGGCATATAAAATGGGGAGAAGTTATGTAAAGGAAGTTGATCCTCAAAAAGTTACTGATGTTCTCTGAGGGAACCCATAGTACTGATTGTCTTACTGTGGTAGATCAAATGTGATGGTAGGGTTCAAGGTCAGCCAAGTGGAGTGTTAAGGAGAAGGAAAAAGAGGTGGCCCAGAAGAAGCAACTGGAATTATGAAGAAATGGATGCCTTCCTACTTTGAAAACACCTTGGGTGTTATTGTGGGTTCCCTAAAAATGTTCATACAGTGTCAATAAGAAAACAAATGGAATATTAGAATCAAAAGGAAAGGGATAAAGATATTTTCTAATTAGTTTCCTGTGCATCCTGTTCCCTGGTCTTGAATATTGTGTGTGGTTTGGGCCCCCATTGGCTCCATCTTTCCAAATAAGAGAAGACCTTAAAAAGGTACAGAAAAGGGCAGTTGTCATAGGATCAAGTGAAAGTCTAACATAAAAATTAATTTAGAATGGCATTGAGCAACTTCATGGATGAAGATATAGATATATAGATGTAGGTGTTTTGGATATAACTTTACACAGGCTACTACTAGGTAACTATTTGCTTGGAAGGAAAACTGGGCATGCCAGAGATCATTCTATGTGCATATACTCCAGGTACACAAGCTCTACTGATAATATACATTTTAAAAATTGTTGATGGTTGCTTTTGGAGAGATGCTCAATTGGACTCAATACAGAAGTTACTATGGGCTTACAGTGAGCATGTGAGCTGTAAATCATTTACTTGATTCAGTTGTCTAAACAGTGCTTGAAATTTCATAAAAGATATTTTTATTCTTTGTGCCAGCTGTCTGATAGCAATGTGGAAACTCTTCAAGTACTAAATTCTTGTTAATCTGGGCTTGACTAATGAGTAGGAAGTGTTCAGATTGCTCTAATTTGAATGAGTCATCGTGGCAGATTCATTTGGCAGAGCCTATACACAACAGTCCTGCACTGGAAATGCAGACACTGATGTCAAACTTCCTTTGCTCTTGGACACTTTTACTTTCAGACAATGCTGAATCTTTCTTAATCTGACAGTTAAATTACTGTTTTTTTCCCCATGTCTTTGTGGCAGTAAAATGCGTACTTAATTAGGTCTGTTATAAATTGTGGAAAACTAAATTGTATCAGGAGCTCTGATATTAGATCAAGATCTTAAAAGCATCATTTGTAGATACTCCTTTTGGTGGTTGGAACCAGTAACTTTTTTGCTTTTACAAAATGTCAAACTTGGTATGAGGCAATAAATCTGTTTGACAGAATACTGGCTCATAAAAAGCTGGGATTTAAAACCTTGTATGTGCATGGTAGCCAGTATAATTGATATGGGGCATAAAAAAAGCTGTAGTTGGTCCACTATCAGAATTTCTTCAGTGAGAAAATTGAAACTATTGCGTTTGAAAAGGGTTTTTGGTGGGTGAGAAAAATCTAAAATACAGAGATTATTGTGAACTCTGTTTTGCTCTAGGTGATTACAGTGACTTGGGAGTTACCTTAGCCTTCCAGCCATGTATGTTCCTACACGTCTTGTAAAATTCAGAATAATCCCATGCACTAGGGGGGAATGGATTCTTGTGAGCTAATAATGCACAGCCTGGTATTTGACTTGTAATGCTGTCATGTTTTGTTGCTATGTGAGAGAAAGCAGCAACTTACTAATTTAAGTCTAATATTCAGATACCATTCTTCTTTTGTTCTTAACATAGGTCCTTGACTAATTGGGCATAGTCAGATCATTTGACTTGGCTGAAAGTTCCTGTAATTTACTGGCGTCTTATTTATAGTGCTATAAAACTACATATTACAAGCACTTGTCTCATAAATGTGTAGCCTATTATATTTCATAATTATTATATTTGATTAAAATATGATAAATCTTTTAATTGAAACTTTCCACTGAAGGCAGTGTGAGAAGTAAAAACAGTGGTGGTGGGAAGCTGTTACTGAAGGCTTTTGTGTGGTTCTTCTAGCTGGTAGGATTAGGTAGCACTTGTCAAAGCTGTTAAACACCACTGGTTTATTTTAATCTACGATAAACCCAATCTTTGAAAGTGGGTTTCTAATAATAACTTGCCCACTTCTGTATTCCCTAAATCTTTGTTTCATGATGAAGGGTGTGGGAGCTCGGTTGTTTGTACGTTACTATTCAAGTTGAGCTGTGGGACAGACGAAATGTTCTATAAGCAGCTGGGGGAAGTCTCAGAGTTGTTAGCCCTTGTTCTCATGGGGGACTTCAATTTACCAGATGTCTGCTGGAAATACAGCAGAGAAGAAACAGTCTAGGAGGTTCCTGGACTGTGTGGAAGATAACTTCCTGACACAGCTTGTGAGTGAGCCAATGAGGGAAGGTGCCTCACTGGACCTGTCATTTGCGAACAGAGAAGGACCGGTAGGTGATGTGATGGTTGCAGGCCATCTTGGGTATAGCAATCATGAAATGAGAGTTTTAGATTCTTGGAGAAGTAAGGAGGGGGGTCAGCAGAACAGCTACTTTGGACTTCCGGAGGGCAGACTTTGGCCTGCTTATGACACTGGTTGACAGAGTCCCTTGGGAGACAGTCCTGAAGGGCAAAAGAGTCCAGGAAGGCTGGGCGCTCTTCAAGAAGGAAATCTTAAAGGCGCAGGCTTTTCCCATGTGCTGAAAGACAAGCTGGCAGGGAAGAAGACTGGCCTGGCTGAACAGAGAGGAAACTGGCTGGAACTCAGGAAAAAAAGGAGAGTTTATGACCTTTGGAAGAAGGGGCAGGCAACTCAGGAGGACTACAAGGATGTCATGAGGTTAATGAGAAAATTAGAAGGGCCAAAACCCAACTAGAACTTAAATTGGCTACTGCTGTAAAAGACAATAAAAAAAAATGTTTCTATAAATACATTAGCAACAAAAGGAGGGTTAAGGAGACTCTCTGTGCTTTATTGGATGCAGGGGGAAACATAGTGACAAAGGATGAGGTACTTAATGCCTTCTTTGCCTCAGTCTTTAATAACAAGGCCAGTTGTTCTCAGGATACCCAGCCCCCTGAGATGGAAGACAGGGAGCAGAATTAAGCCCCCATAATCCAAGGGGAAATTGTTAGCAACCTGATACGCCACTTAGACACTCACAAGTCTATGGACCAGATGGGATCCACCCAAGGGTACTGAGGGAGCTGGTGGAAGTGCTCACCAAGCCACTTTCAATCATTTATCAGCAGTCCTGGCTAACCGGGGAGGTCCCAGTTGACTGGAGGATAGCAAATGTGATGCCCATCTACAAGAAGGGCCAGAAGGAGGATCTGGCCTCTCAGTCTGACCTCGGTGACAGGGAAGGTTATGGAGCAGATCATCTTGAGTGCCATCGTGCGGCACACACAGGACAACCAGGTGATCAGGCCCAGTCAGCATGGGTTTATGAAGGCAGGTCCTGTTTGACTAACCTGATCTCATTCTATGACAAGGTGACCCACTTAGTGAATGAGGGAAAGGCTGTGGATGTTGTCTACCCAGACTTCAGCAAAGCCTTTGACACTGTTTCCCACACCATTCTCCTGGAGAAACTGGCTGTGCATGGCTTGGATGGAAGTACTCTTCGCTAGGTAAAAAACTGGCTGGATGGCTGGGCCCAAAGGGTGGTGGTGAATGGAGTTAAATCCAGTTGGAGGCCAGTCGCAAGTGGTGTTCTCCAGGGCTCAGTGTTGGGGCTGATTCTGTTCAACATCTTTATCAATGATCTGGATGAAGGGATGGAGGGCAGCCTCATTAAGTTTGCAGTTAACACCAAGTTGGCTGGGAGTGTTGATCTGCTTGAGGGTAGGAAGGCTCTACAGAGGGAACTGGACAGGCTGGATCAATGGGCCCAGGCCAGCTGTGTGAGGTTCAACAAGGCCAAGTGCCAGGTCCTGCCCTTGGCTCACAACAATCCCATGCAACACTACAGGCTTGGTGAAGAGTGGCTGCAAAGCTGCTTGGTCAAAAGGACCTGGGGGTGTTGGTCGAGAGGCTGCTCAACATGAGCTGGCAATGTGCCCACATGGCCAAGAAGGCCAAGAGCATCCTGCCTTGTATCATAGACAGTGTGGCCAGCAGGACTGAGGAGGTGATCGTCCTCTTGTGCTCAGCACTGGTGAGGCTGCACCTCAAATACTGTGTTCAGCTTTGGGCCCCTCAGTACAAGAAGGATATTGAGGTGGTGCTGGAGTGCGTCCAAAGAGCAACAAAGCTGGCGAAGGCTCTAGAGCACAAGTATTAAGAGGAGGCAGCTGCAGGACTGGGCTTGTTCTGTCTGAAGAAAAGGAGGCTGAGGGGAGCCCTTATTGCTCTCTACAGCTACCTGAAAGGAGGTTGTAACAAGGTGGGTGTTGGTCTCTTCTCCCAGGTAACAAGTGACAGGATGAGAGGAAACGGCCTCAAGTTGCACCAGGGGAGGCTTCGATTGGATATTAGGAGAAGTATCTTCACTGCAAGGGTTGTCAAGCACTGGAACAAGCTGCCCAGGGAAGTGGTGGAGTCAAAGATGCATGGACATGGCGCTTAGGCATGTGGTTTAGTGGTTGACTTGGCAGTGCTAGGTTTGCAGTTGGACTTGATCTTAAGGGTCTTTTCCAACCTGAATGATTCTATGCTTCTATGTGATTAACATGCCCGCGTTCACCTCTGGTCTTGGTTACTATCTGTGCAGTTTCAGGGTAGCAGAGAATATTAACTGTTGGGACCAAACAGTTGGTGGTTGTCCTGGTTTCAGCTGGGTTAGAGTTACTTTTCTTCCTCGTAGCTGGCATAGTGCTGTGGTTTGGATTTAGTAGGAGAAGAATGCTGATAACACACTGATGTTTTAGTTGTTGCTAAGTAGTGTTTAGGCTAGTCAAGGACTTTCTTTTTCAGCTTCCCATGCTCTGCCAGGTGCACAAGAAGGGGGAACAGGGGAGGGGGCACAGCCCAAGATAGTTGATCCAAACTGACCAAAGGGCTATTCCATACCATATGATGTCATGCTCAGTATATAAACCGAGGGGAGTTAGCTGGGGGGCAGCAATCGCTGCTCGGGGACTGGCTGGGTGTTGGTCGGCAGGTGGTGAGCGGTTGCATCACTTGTTTTCTTTTCCCTGGGTTTTGTTTGTCTCTCATTCTCCTTTTCATTACAATTATTATTATTACTACTACTACTATTATTATTATTATTTTATTTCAATTATTAAACTGATCTTATCTCAACCCGTGNGGTCCTGTTTGACTAACCTGATCTCATTCTATGACAAGGTGACCCACTTAGTGAATGAGGGAAAGGCTGTGGATGTTGTCTACCCAGACTTCAGCAAAGCCTTTGACACTGTTTCCCACACCATTCTCCTGGAGAAACTGGCTGTGCATGGCTTGGATGGAAGTACTCTTCGCTAGGTAAAAAACTGGCTGGATGGCTGGGCCCAAAGGGTGGTGGTGAATGGAGTTAAATCCAGTTGGAGGCCAGTCGCAAGTGGTGTTCTCCAGGGCTCAGTGTTGGGGCTGATTCTGTTCAACATCTTTATCAATGATCTGGATGAAGGGATGGAGGGCAGCCTCATTAAGTTTGCAGTTAACACCAAGTTGGCTGGGAGTGTTGATCTGCTTGAGGGTAGGAAGGCTCTACAGAGGGAACTGGACAGGCTGGATCAATGGGCCCAGGCCAGCTGTGTGAGGTTCAACAAGGCCAAGTGCCAGGTCCTGCCCTTGGCTCACAACAATCCCATGCAACACTACAGGCTTGGTGAAGAGTGGCTGCAAAGCTGCTTGGTCAAAAGGACCTGGGGGTGTTGGTCGAGAGGCTGCTCAACATGAGCTGGCAATGTGCCCACATGGCCAAGAAGGCCAAGAGCATCCTGCCTTGTATCATAGACAGTGTGGCCAGCAGGACTGAGGAGGTGATCGTCCTCTTGTGCTCAGCACTGGTGAGGCTGCACCTCAAATACTGTGTTCAGCTTTGGGCCCCTCAGTACAAGAAGGATATTGAGGTGGTGCTGGAGTGCGTCCAAAGAGCAACAAAGCTGGCGAAGGCTCTAGAGCACAAGTATTAAGAGGAGGCAGCTGCAGGACTGGGCTTGTTCTGTCTGAAGAAAAGGAGGCTGAGGGGAGCCCTTATTGCTCTCTACAGCTACCTGAAAGGAGGTTGTAACAAGGTGGGTGTTGGTCTCTTCTCCCAGGTAACAAGTGACAGGATGAGAGGAAACGGCCTCAAGTTGCACCAGGGGAGGCTTCGATTGGATATTAGGAGAAGTATCTTCACTGCAAGGGTTGTCAAGCACTGGAACAAGCTGCCCAGGGAAGTGGTGGAGTCAAAGATGCATGGACATGGCGCTTAGGCATGTGGTTTAGTGGTTGACTTGGCAGTGCTAGGTTTGCAGTTGGACTTGATCTTAAGGGTCTTTTCCAACCTGAATGATTCTATGCTTCTATGTGATTAACATGCCCGCGTTCACCTCTGGTCTTGGTTACTATCTGTGCAGTTTCAGGGTAGCAGAGAATATTAACTGTTGGGACCAAACAGTTGGTGGTTGTCCTGGTTTCAGCTGGGTTAGAGTTACTTTTCTTCCTCGTAGCTGGCATAGTGCTGTGGTTTGGATTTAGTAGGAGAAGAATGCTGATAACACACTGATGTTTTAGTTGTTGCTAAGTAGTGTTTAGGCTAGTCAAGGACTTTCTTTTTCAGCTTCCCATGCTCTGCCAGGTGCACAAGAAGGGGGAACAGGGGAGGGGGCACAGCCCAAGATAGTTGATCCAAACTGACCAAAGGGCTATTCCATACCATATGATGTCATGCTCAGTATATAAACCGAGGGGAGTTAGCTGGGGGGCAGCAATCGCTGCTCGGGGACTGGCTGGGTGTTGGTCGGCAGGTGGTGAGCGGTTGCATCACTTGTTTTCTTTTCCCTGGGTTTTGTTTGTCTCTCATTCTCCTTTTCATTACAATTATTATTATTACTACTACTACTATTATTATTATTATTTTATTTCAATTATTAAACTGATCTTATCTCAACCCGTGCGTTTTCTTACTCTTGCCCTTCCGATTCTCTCCCCCATCCCACCGTGGGGGGGCGGAGGGTGAGTGAGTGGCTGCGTGGTGCTTAGTTGCCGACTGGGGCTAAACCATGACAGTGGTCAAGCAAGTTCATTGGAGGACTTCAGACCTTGAATGGCCTGTGGTTAAGTTGCTCCAAGTTTTCCTTTGAAACTAAGCCTCATGTCTTATGATAAACACCTGATTACTCTGTCTGAAGGAACATGGCCCAAGTAATTAGGATGGCAATTAGAATCAAGCAGTCAAACTGTGTGATCCTAATTTCTGTTCTGGGCCAATCTCTGTGAATTCTCCTATGTATAATGAGAATGGTATGATCAAGTGAAGTACTGGTAGATAACAGACACTTTTCTGGTCAGTCACCAAAACACCCAGCATACAAGCAAATTAAATTGTACACATTTATCTACGCACCCCACAAAGGCAATTAAAACTTTAGTTTTGAAATTGGGAAGCATATTAAAATCATAGAACGGTTTGGGCTGTAAGGGACCTTTAAGGATTGTCTAGTCCACTCTCCTGCCATGGGCAGGGACGTCTTTCACTAGATAAGGTTGCTCAAAGCCCTGTCCAACCTGACATTGAACACTTCCAATGATGGTGCATCCACTTCTCTGGGTAACTTCTTCCAGTGCCTCACCACCCTCATCATAAACAACTTCTTCCTTATGTCCAAAGTAAACCTACCCTCTTTCTGTTTAAAACCATTGCCCCTTATCCTGTTATTACAGGTCTTGGTAAGAAGTCTCTCCACTTTTCTTATAAGCCCCCTTTATATATTGAGAGGCTGCAATAAGGTCTACCTGGAGCTGCCTCTTCTCCAGGCTGAACAACTCCAACTTTCTGTCTGTCTTCATAGGGGAAATGTTCCAGCCCTCTGATCAATTTTGCGGCCCTCCTCTGGACCTACTCTCAGGTCCATGTCTGTCTTGTACTGGGGACCCCAGAACTGGAGGTAGTACTGTAAGTGAGGTCTCATGAGAGCAGAGAAATGTACAGGAAGAGAACGGGGGAGGAGGAGTTTGGTGCTGTTGCAGGTAACTAAGAGCCAGGCTACAAAACACAAGAATAATTCTGTGTGGCAAATGCTGCAGTGTGTCCTCTTACCATTAAGTTATACAGGTTTTCTCTTGAACGTGAACAGCTGAATTTAATGAACAATGAAATGAAGCAATATCATTAGGCTTCAAATGCTTTCCCTTTTATTCTTGGTTTCTGGTATTTCCCCCATCCATTGGCCCATAATTAAATTATTTGTCTAAAATTCAGTAGGTATCTAGGGATTTAAAAGCTAATGTGTCCTTAATCATGGTCAGTAATTTTAATCCTATTCTCTTTGCAAGTGGGAGAATAATGCAAATGTAATTTAAATGGGCAAGAACAGTCTCCCTCCCTTTTCCTCCCCTGCCAGTCACTAGTCTTCAGGCTCTTGCTCTCTTCTCTCTTCTATCAGGAAGATCACCTACATGGTAAATGGAGAAATAATCAGGGTCAATCTTACACATTCATGTCCATGTTTGCAAGGAGTGCTTAGTTTAACACGGATTACTTTCCCAGTATGTTTTATTTCACTGCCCCAGGGTTGGCTGCACTAATGCAGGGGAAGAAGCAGTGGAGGGGTGAGGATGAGTGACTGGGGCAGGAAGGGGGGAAGGCTGTTCTATCCTGACCATAAATGCTTGCTTTGCCCATGCAGTGCTTAGTCTGGTGACATGTCCTGTCAGTTTTTTGCTGCCTCCCAGTTTTTCCACTATTAAGCGATAGTGGCCAGGGGATAAATTTTCCTCTCATTCCTTCCCACTGCTCCCATCACTTCTATATATTTCAGGTCTGTAGGTTGTCACTTGCAGGAATATTAAATATGACTGAATTTTACCACCTGTTCTGGGACACTTTTAGTAGTACAAGCAGGATTTTCCTTGGTTTTCAGTGAAAATAGCTCTCATTAATATATTCCATACTCCAATCAGATAAGGGAGTGTTGGCTGTGCCACATGGTCTCTATGATGATACGGCCTACTAAGAGTAAGATGGTATTTCTGAAGTGCACGCTTTTTTTTTTCCCAGGAGATGGCAGGTATGTGTTCTTAAAACAACCTGATTATTTTGAACCTGTTGTTGCTGTCTATACTGTCAGCTTATGCTGAGCTGAAGTTCCTACTCTGTCCCCTTCTGTCTCCTTTCCTCATGATAATGATGTTTTCCATGATCATTAGGCTAATGAAGCATTTCAATAAATCATGGTGTAAAGTTACAGCATCTGTTCAAAAAGGTGTAAATGGCATTTCCATGCATTTAGGGGACCTGTTGTACAGTGAGGATAGTTATAACTGTTCAATAGGAGCCCTTCCTATAGGGATATGGGAGAAAGGATATTTTGGCTGTGTTCTGCAAAATAGGCTTTGGCCCTTCTTGACGTCCTCTGGGCTGCACAGTAAGAGAGTAACTGTAAGAGCACAGGTCTTCATTTAGTAAAGAGGCTAACTTAACCTCTCTGCAGCCTCCCAAAGAACAGACAAGCTTACTGGGGAAATAAAGGGATGTTTAAATTTTGGCATAAAGCTACAGCTGGTGAAAGACTTGAGTCTTCCAGAATGGGACTGGGACTACCACTTATACCTGAAGAAGTGATCAAATATATGTGAAGTTAGAAATGCAAGAAGAGATAGTAATTTAGGGATCTCTGGAGTTCTTTTAGTCCAAAGCCCTCCTCAAAGCAGGGCTGACTTCAAAGTTGTCTTCTGCTTTCCTACCACTCTTTCTGGAAGTAATCAATAGGACTAAGCATAACTTAAAATTGTAAAACTCTGCCTTCAGGTATGGGTGGCTTTTTCACAAAAACGATGTCTCTGAAAGCATTCACAGGCAGCATTTTGGGTGCTCTAATCAAGGTGGCAGAGTTTTCACTTGTCACCAAAATTCTTCAGATTTATTGCTAAGAAGAATTTTTTAATGAGTATCCATTTCAAAAAAGTCTTCTTGAATGAAGGACCTTTCCTTCTTTCTATCAATCAATAATGAATTTGGAAAGAAACTATTCTGCATTTTATGATCAGATGTTTTCAATGTAGCCAACAGCTGCATCTCTTCATACAGACGCAGCAGATAGTATACAAACATGTATGCTTTTACATGGGTATCAATCCATGGCTGTCATTACAATGAATGCAAGCTCTAGTGGAAGAAATTACAATGAACTACCAGTATACCCATTTTTAAGTTACAGCATATGCATGCAATGAAGTCTGTGGTAGCTTTTGCATGCTGTGTGTTAAGGAAGTTGCTTACAATAGACAAATAGGTGCTTTAATGACAGAAATGGAGCAAAGTATCTTGAAACCAGATAGGGAGTCTGTAACAGCTGTTAAGCTATTTCTTAAAATGCACCCTTACTACTATGGAAGAAATGCAAGACACATGGTGGGACTGCAGCCACTATTTATACACAGTCCCTCTGTCCCAGGAGAAATTTCTTTTGTTTATGAATATTGAAGCTTTAAAAAAACCAAGTCAACATATTTTATGTGTTACATCTGTGTATTCAGTTATGAATGCATACTATCACTGTGTGGTAGATGTTAATCCTAGATTTTAAAACTTCTTTTTCTCTCAGGGTGGAAACGCATTATTCACATCTGGAGCTCACTAGAAATGGGCATTGAGTTGTTTGGCAACATGCATATATCATTATTTCAGTACTAGAAGCATGTGTCCCTTGCTTTTACAGGAGTCCCAGTAAAAGGGCACAGCACCTCAGACTTCATGGAAATAAAACACATGTGGATGCAATGAAATATCTTTTACATATTGTATTGAGTATGAATAGTATAGCTGACCTAGTTATTAAACATGTAAAGTACTATAAATATTCCAATCTAAAATTTTCAATTCTTTGCAGGAAAAAAATGAAGTTTTAATTTGCCCAAATTAAGACCAAGCAGGAAGAGAACACGAGTAAAGATTTGTTTTCCTGAAAAAATAGACTGGTTTAGGTATACTTGTTATACGCCTTACTTTCAGAAGATGCAGGTATTTTGGACACTGTAAGGACACTCAGAATCTTGCTAGAAAGACACATATGGATTTGCTTGAGAGCATTCTGTAAAAAAAGACTGACTATATTTTGGACCATCAAAAAGCATGGGACTTGCATGCATTTTGGACACTTGTATATGTCCTCTTCCAGACCTAATCTGCTAATGTCTATTGTAAAACTGCTCGCAACTGCCTTTTAAAACATATCTTTTATTCTAGACTGCTGCTCCAAATATACTTAAGTGAATGCGTCTTCTGGATTTTCATTCTGATCCTTTTTCCTCTGCCAATTCTCTAGGTGGCCCAACTAGACCTTTTTAAAATGTAACCTCAGAACATAAATCGTTCTTTGTATTTGCACTGTTAACATTATGGGTCTACCTTTTAAAACCTGGTCTCCTTGGTAACAAGTGCTGCAGACAAATTGAGGACTTTGCTTTCTGCTTACAAGCAAGAGAAGACTCTCCAGGAAGTGTATTTTTGTGCTTTAAATAAGATATTCCCAAAATAATAGTAAGGATCTAAATGCTCTTCAGAATTTTTGGCTGTGGCTTATAGGAAGTAGTTTTTCCATTAATCTCCCCTGGATTTCAGGAATACAGTCAACCATGAAGCTCAGTATGCCTTCAGAAAGTAAGTATGCATCTGTTAGCTATTCAAAGTCCTATTTTAAACCTTCAAGGAACCTCCAAGTAAATCTTAAAGCTTTGTCAAGCTCCTGTGCTTGTGTCCACTCCAGTCCCTGAAGAGAGAAGGCTACAGGGTCACACCTGTTCCTTGAAATGAATCGTATGATTTATGCTCAAGTGGCTTTGGGGTCACAATACAGAGATACAAAATCCCCAAAGGACAAAATAGATTCTTTCATCTGCATGATCTAAACAGGTGTTGCCACCTTTTATGCCAGCTGCCAAATCTTGGCAGAAAGCAGTGCTAATGAATAGAAGACAAAATAAGGCAGCAGTACCTTGTCTTGAAACTTGGGTTTCACTGCTTCATTTTCATTCCCATGTGACTTGCATAAGTGCATAAACAGGAAGGAGCTGCTGTTCTGTTTGTAATAACTTTTCTGATACTTGGACATACTGAGTGTTTGCTCTGAGCTAGCTGATGAATAGTCAATCTAGACTGAAGGGTGGAGAGTTGAAAAATACTGTATATATTTGAGTGGGACACAAAATTAGAACTGAAAAATATGTTATTCTATATGGATTTGAGCTAAAAGAGCTCTACCTACCTTGGTTTTGTTTTCAAAACTCAAACGTAAAGTTCAAGGCAAGAACCTGGCACAGAAATTAAAATTCTATGAAGTGGAAGGTTCTGAAATAAGTTGGTGTGACAGGTCTCCCTTTACTTTCAGCAAAGGGTTTCTGCATGAGTTATTGGTTAGGAGTACTGGAGGAACATGGGTAGCAAAATATCTTGCTTATAACATGCATTTTTGAGGAATTGCAGATACTTCTTTTTGATCACCAAAACAGCACTGGCAGTTCAAATCCTGAAGAATAAGCAACCATGATATTAGATTTAGATCTTGTCCAGTTGATTTATATAAAATTCTTAAAGGAAAGGGGGGAAAAAATTAACTCAGTACATGTTGTAAATGGAAAAGAGATCTTTCAAACTCAATTGTATGGTTAACTTTTCAAGATGGCATTTGAAATTGATATGAAAAATCTTCAAACAAATATAATAATAAAGTAGGTAACTTTTTAGTACTACTGCTGACATCAGCTAAAGAGCAAATAATTTGATTGTTATCTAAACCTTATTTCTTTTTATTAAGAAAAAAATGTGAAGGCTGTTACTGGTAACTGAGATGGGTTTGTAACATCCATCACTAGTCCAAGGTGGATGTTGAGGAACATTGATTCCTCATGGGGATTAGCTGAGACAATTACAGCTACAACTAAGCCCTTAAAGAGGATGCATAGAAGACCTGCTTTTCTAGTCCAGAATAGATTGGCCAATAAGATGAGTACGTCGGTACCAGTGTACTCTGAGAATGGGCTAAATGTCAGGTTATTGATTGTTGG
>VYZW01023157.1:7269-23841 GCA_013401315.1 Balaeniceps rex
TATTTGAAAAAAAAAAAAAAAAAGTAGTACTCTCTCGGTTTGTCACTTGGAAGTCAAAGCCATTTCCAGGTCCTCGCTCCTGTGAGTCTGTGTTCATGTAATATTAAGAAAAATCTAGCATTAAACCCCAAAATATAAAATTCGTATTGTATATTTAAAGGGAACCTCTTACTTTATATAACTCGGGACACATTGTCTCTTCTCAGAGAGAACGGGGGTGAAATCCTACACATTTCTTATTAAAAAAAAAAAAAAGAAACCACGTTTTAAAATTACATCCATGTCAGCTTTAAAGAAAATTATCGCTGATGTCTTTTTGAGCTTGGAAATATAACTGTAGGATGCAGCTTTCCCCTCCCCCTCTGCCCCTCCACCCCCTCCCTTCCCAACCAAAAAAAAAAAAAAAAGGGGAAAAAAAAAAAAAAAAAAAAAAAAAAGAAAAAGCAACAGAATATATAAAGCTCCTCTGATTAACAGTTTAGGTGCAGAACCCTATTTATAGGGTACACACTCTCCTATAACGCCTCGATCCTCCAGCCCGTAGCGGTACATTATTGATGCAGCTGCAAGTGCTCAAAGCTTAAACAATATTTTTCCGAAAGCCCCAGCAGCCCGCCCGGGAGGAAGGTGGGGACGGGCTGGCGATGGAGTCCTGAATGTTACTCCTCCAGTTTCAAGGACATCTTGCTGATGAGGATTTGGTTAATGGAGGAGAACTTATGTCCTAGCGGTGACGTCATTGGGTCCCAATGTAATCCTCTTGTGCTGAACCCAATCAGCAGATGTGCTGAGAGCCGGGATGCGGAGAAGAAGCTCTAATCCCTTAGACTGGATGAGATCAGCTGAAACAGCCAGGACTAGACCCCAAACCCCTCTGCTAGGAAGATCAAGAGAAAAGGGATAAATTGAGAGAGACGCCACATAACCCCTTTAAAGAGCTTTGGAGAAGAGAAAGATGGGTGGTGCACCAAGTTCATCTTGCTTTTAAAGCCTAGCGGGAGCCTGGTTTTCGCTCTGATGAGGTCCTTCTGCATTGTTCCAGGGCAGGAGGAGGGAGAGGAAAAAAAAAAAAGAGAGAGAGAGAAAAGGAGGAAAAAAAAAAGAGAGGAAAAAAAATTCTGAAATTCAAAGATAATGAGAGACTAGGCGCCTTTCTTATTCATCTCCAGCTTGCCTACACAAAAACAAGCGTTCTGAGCCACGGGAGGGCGTCCGCACTGGATCTGAGCGAGGCAGCGGAGTTTGCGCCGCCGGAGCCGCCGGGCGCCGCCGCCTCGGGAGCCGGTAAATGTGCAAAGCGCTGTAATCGCGGGGTGCGGGCCACGACGGCGGGAGAGCCACCCAGCTCTATCGCTAACTTGGAAGAGCATCAGGATTTTTTTTCTCCCCTTGTGCAAGCGACCTTAATGGGCTTGTGATTATTTTTTTCCTTTCTTTTTTTTTTTTTTTTGGAGAAAAAGGAAGGGGAGAAAGGGGAGGGGGTGAGGATTTTCAGACGCGGTATCTAGAGAGAGAAATCGTCCTAAATTCATAAGGCACCTCTAAGTCCGACGGCGATCAACGAAACCGGTTTAATCGCTTTAGCCCTTTTCGATCCCTCTCAATTTTTTTTTTTTTTGCATTATTTTATTTTTTGGGTTTTTTTTTAAAGTGGAGCGATTATTGTGCCGAACCGCGGCGGAGCGGAGAGCCGGGAAACGCGTATTTAACCTCCACCGGTTTCCTTTCGAGAGGAGAGAAACCGGCTCCTTTGCCTTGCCAGCAAAGAGAAAACACACGAGCGGGATTTTCATTTTGCTCTGGGGAGGGAGCGGGGGCCCCCCGCGTCCCCCGCAGCCACCCGCGGCTCGGACGGCGGCGGCCCACGGAGGGACCCGCTCCCGCAGTCCCGGGGCCGGGGGGGCTGTGAAGCATCTCCGGGCGCTTCGCCGCGGCTCTGCCTCTGTGCCGGGACCGCTCGCACGGCGCCGGCAGCCGGAGGTTTGCTGCGGGCTGTCCTCGGCCCTATCGGCTTTTATTATTATTATAATTATTATTATTACTATTATTATTACTACTACCAGCCGCATTTTTATCGCTAGTAGGGGAGAGATGTGTCCGCCTGTCCATCCCTCTGCCCCCAGGGCCGTTCCGCGCCCGGCGCTCAGCATCTGGCCGGCTNTTCTCTCTCCCCACCCTCTCTCCCGCAAGCCCCGCTCGCCGCCTGCCCTGCTCCGAGCGGGGACAGCCCGAGCCCCTCTCTGCGTGTTCACAGCGGACCTTGATTTAATGTCCATACAATTAAGGCACGCGGTGAATGCCAAGAGAGGAGCCTCACAGCTTCATTTTCATGGAAATTGGGGACATAAACCCTCTAATTACACTTAACAACAGCCACGGAGCGATCTATGGAGCATCCTCGGCCTTTTGACAAATCGGAGTAACAATGCCGGCAGCGGCTGGCGGGGCAGCTGGCTCCCCGCACGAACGGGGCCACGGGGGAGGTGGGGAGGGAGGCCCCGCTCCGGCCCCGCGGGGCTTGCGGGGGCTCCCGCCGTACAAAGGGCAGGACGAGCGGCAGGACAATGCGGGCGGAGCCGGGGGGGCCGCGGGCAGAGCAAGGAGCGGGGCGTGGGCGAGGGGAGGGGGTGCCGAGCGGCCCCTCGCTGCAGGGCGAGGGACCCCCCTCCTACGCAAAGGGACGCCCCCAGAGCGAGGGACCCCCCCTCCCACGCAAAGGGACGCCCCCAGAGCGAGGGACCCCCCCTCCCACGCAAAGGGATGCCCCCAGAGCAAGGGGACCCCTCCCGACCCCCTTCCCAGCGCTATGAAAGGAGCCCTGGACTCTGCAATGCCGTTCAGAAGCTCCCTGGAAAAACACCCCGTTGGAGGCTTTTCGGGAGGGGGGGGGTGCTTTTTGCTTTATTTTTTCACTTGCTTTTCTTGGTTTTATTTTTGCCGCTGGCTCCTGCGGCCCTGCACCGCTCCTCCCTTGTGTGGGGGCTCAGCCATGCGGCCCCCACCGCAACACGGGTCCATGCAAGCTCGGCCATGCGGTCCCCACCTGCGACACGGGTCCACAGTCCTGTCCTGCCTGACCACCCTCATAACCCCTTTGCGACTCAACTATTCACAGAACTAAATTATGAGCCTGCTTTTTTCCAAAAGCCAGACAGATCTGGCAAGGCAAGGAAGGGCTGCAGCACCGCAGCCACCCCAGTGCCACCTCCAGCCCCATCGGGCTCCATCACTGCAGCCTGCAAGGTGGGATGCATCCCCTTTCACAGTCTCCAGTGAGACTGCAGTAGCCCACGTCGGTTCTTAGGTTAGGCTTTTGACCTCAATAAATCTCTGTTGTAAGACTCGTGTTTTCAGCTTCCTAAAGACATGCCAAGCCCCAAGTTTGAGCCTCCTGAGAGCTGTGCTTGGGCAAGGGAAGATTTAATTATTTGGCTGCAAAAAGCCATATAGCTGGATTCAGCCGCATACACACAACTCTCTGCATCCCCTCCCCTCTTCATCTCTGCTCCACTTTTATCAGCATTGCGTCTGTCCAAGGAACCGAGTCCATAGGCATCTCCATCCTCCATCCCTGCAGTGTTTGACGTGGGACGCACGACCTTGTCGGCAATGGAGATGTTGGTAGCAGAGCACTTTCCTTGTTTAGGAGAGGGGGAAAAGAAAAACCTTACTGTACTTTGTGAGATTGTTTGATTTCATGCTCGCCTGTGAAAAGCAGGCACTTTGAGGTAGGGCTGCGGGGGAAAGCGGGACAAGGAAAGGGAAGAAGCAGAGAATGCGGGCCGCGGAGGACAGCAGCGTGGTGTTGAGGAAGGTAGCTGTCCCCCCACTCTCAAGGCTGTTCTGCAGCAGAGGCATCGCACAACCAAGCAGTTGAGAACGGGTCATGCCTCCAACCTTGGCAAGAGGCAGGAGTGAGGAAGCACGCGATGCCCATACGGCTACATCCAGCAGTGCGGCAACCCACTCCTCTCCCGCGGACCTGTTCCTGAGCATTGCTCCAGCAAGGCCAGGTACCGTGTAACTGCAGAAGCTCACAGGGCAAGAGGCTGCAAGGTGCAGGAGGGCGCAGCTTCATCAGGAGGGCTCTAGAGGCACAGAGACCTTTAAAAGAAGCTGGATTTTTCCCTTCCCTCTTTCCCAGTAGATCAGCACAAGTACCAAGGTGTTGGAGACCTGCTTGCTCCCACGTCCATCAAGCGCGGCAAGGTCACAGGACACATTCTGACCTCGTTTGCCCCCACCATAAGTCGGGGCCATGCGGTGACTGGATTCACTGCTGGGGGAAGGGAAACCTGTACTACCCTGATCTCTTCCATCCAACCCTGCGGGGGCAGATATCCAGCTACGGGGCAGTTCTGCTCTTGAACAAGTCCTTGGTTCTTTGCAAAGCAGGTAGTGAGGGATAAGAAGCAAAGCGCAGGGAGCCAAACCCCCCTAAACCTAAAGCTGGCATTAAAGAGACAGAAGGGAGCAAGTCACTCCAAGGTAATCTGCAGTGCAGCAGGAGAGCTGCTGGCTCCTTCTGGGGGCCACCAAGAGGCCAAGGACAGCTCCGAAGGAATGCAGGTAACCGGGGGGCTGCGCAGGGCCCCACGGACCAGACTGGGCCTGGTCCCCAGATTGGGGCGTGAAGGGGATTGAGAACCAAGATTGATTGTGCCAAGACAGCGCAAGCCAAATGCTCATCCTGGACCAGATCCCTCTCCAGGTTTGCAGAGGAGGGAGTCGCACGCACTCCTCAGCAAACAGGACTGCCTCAATTCTCAAATGTTCTCTCCTCCCACGGGCTTCCAATGTGCCCCCTTCTTCTTAGCCAAGAGGGGGTTTAGGAGGTTAGATCACTTAGATGTAACCCTCTTCCCCCACACAAAGCCCCCTCCAATGCAACCACGCGTACTGCTCCAGCGTGCCTGGCGTAGCAGCCCCATCCAAGGCTGCAGCTGGGGCTCTGCAGGACAACTGCCCCGACGTGCTCCCCGCTGCGTCTGCGCGAGCCAGCGGCTGCAGCATGGCCAAGGGGGGCTGGTTCACACACGACCCACCCGAGCACGGTCACGGGCCCCTGGGCTCTGGGGCCGCTGCACAGCAATGAGCCTTTCACACCAGTCTGAAATCAAGGGAAACAAGAGCACGAGCCAGCAAGAGTCAGATCAGCTATGGCTGGCAGATGGAAAAGCAAGAAAGGCTGGTGATGGAGCCAGCCCCGTTTTCACTCTGCATGTTTTCTGCTTGTATACTGACCCCTATTTGTTTAGGTAAGTCAAGGCTCAATCGCCTGGGAGCGGAGGGTTATTGCACAGAGGCCTACGTATGTCCATAAAACTGCCCCCACCCTACCTTCCATCGTGTTTCTGCTCAGTGGTGGGATCCCATGTTCTCAGGGATATGGTCCCACTTCTGTGTCAAAGCCAGCTCCTTAGCCTTGGTTGCCTCTGATCCTACAGCGATTCCCGGCTGGCTTGGAGGCTCGCTCCGCTCAGGGTTCAGCTGGGGGCACCTTCTTCAGGAGGTCACACATCCTGCAGGCTGGTTAGATGACAAAAGCCCCCAGAGCAACACCATTAGTCACACAGCAAGGACAGCACCAACACCAAGTCACCTCCGGTCCCAGGCACCACCTCCTTTTCATTCAGAAGGAGGATTTATCCAAGATCAGATGTACCCCTGTGCCAGTCATGGCTTTCGTGGAGTCAAGTCCAGTTTCCTGATGGAAAAGCCTTGGGGAACACAAGCTGGTCTTTGCAACAGTGGGTCTGGATCAGGCCATTCCATGATGGAGTCACTACAGAGGACAAATCAGCATCTTATTCCCCCTGTACAGTTCCCCCACACTCAGGAGAGCTAAACAGTTCCCTCCCCCTCCAGGGAAAAGCGCAGCTGGGTCCAAGTTGGGGATAAGAAGGAAGATTTACACCTTCAGCCCTCTAAGCACCCTTTCCTTGTAGATGTACATAAAGCACCAGTCTCCACTCCTTATTTATATGACAACTGGTCAGGGAATGGCTTTAATTACGACTGCCTCATCCCATAAAAGTCCTGACATCAGTTGTTAAGGACAGGTTAAAAAATACATCTCTCTGCTCTCAAATCACCACATGGCAGATGGAGCTGTCTTGTCATCCCACTGTGTGTGCCAGGGAGGCCTCGGGTTTGAGCTGCGTCGGGAAATACAGGGACTGCTTGCAAATAGGACAAGGAGAAACAAATCTGGGCAGAGGACTGATCTTGAGGGAAGGTTGGATGATAAGGGTGGGTAAACCTGAGAAAGAAAGAGGTTAGGGGAAAGAGGGTAACAGTCAAGTGCATAAAAGGCTGCTGTAAGGGGAGGGAACCACCCGATTTCCACAGCTGTGTAGGTAGGAATGGGCCCAACCTGCAGCAGGAATGATTCAGGTATTAGGAAAAGAACTTTCTGGTGGAAAGGACAGAGAAGCACTGGAACAACCTGGGAAGGAGAAGAAATTCCTGCCTAGGGAAGATACTGGAGAAGACCTAGCAGGAGTCCCAAGGCAGCACTGGTCCCTCCAGCCTTATGAAGAAAGTGCCACAAGCAGAAGGTGGCATCACACATCTATTTTCCCCGGAAGAATGGAAAAGCCCCCAATCATCTTCATATCTTTTCCTAAGCCCAAAGGGTTCGTCTGTGTCACCACAGAGACCTGGAAAGGTACCACTGCTCGAGTGGCAATGACAGGGCACAGTGTCTATAAAAGCCCAGGCTTGTCATCCTCATGTAAGAACAAGGTGGAGGCATCCCAATAGAAGTGATCAAATTCAAGGTGTCATTTTTTTCCAGAAAGATAGAAATGGGATGTACCTTCATCAATCCTATGGAAATAATCCTATTTGGGATTACTTCCTCACACAGTTTGTCCCAAGCCGGCTCAAAACCAATTGCCAGCATTACCAAGGTATAATACCCCCAGGTGACATCCCAGAGGGACTGCTATTTTCTTTCACCTCCTAATAGCTCCCTCTCGATGAACCGCACACCTTCCTGGGTATGTTTGCAGAAACAGAGGAAAACAGTGATAATCTGATGCGTATAGGATTATATATATATTATACAGCTGGATCTGCAGCTTTCTTGTCCCCCTGAAAAAAAACATGCCCGGGGGACTTGCAGAGCCAGACAGGGAAGGATTCAAAGCACTCACTCAAGGACCCTGGACTCTGTCTGCCCTACTCTCCAGGGAGGGGAGAGGAGATTTTTTTAGGCTATCAGGACAATTCACCTCACCTGCAGCACAGCTTTCCCAGCCTGGGCTGCCAGAGTTTTGACACCAGAAGGTAAGGGACCCTCAGCACGACCACCTCCCTCACCGCAGAGCTTGCCTGTAGTTTAGAGTAGCTTTCCCCATGCTGTTTGCAGAGTGGCTATAGTACTCTTAGAGCACAGGGATCGTTTTCACAGGCTGCTCTCCTAACCCTCTAAGTAACCCCATCGTCAGCTGCTGCCCAGCTTAAGCAGGCAATACCTGTTTAAACTTTTATCACCCTTATTACAAAGAGAGAACCAAGATAAAACCAGTTCCTGCAGAAAGCAGAGAAAACAATAGCAGGACAAAGCCACTCTCCCTCTTGCAAAGGCCCAGGTGACCGCAGGATGGCACCACTGCCACTTCTCCTTGAGGGACATCATGGCCTGTGCCAGCAACTGGAATCAGAGAGGAGAAGGCCGCTGCAGGCAGCTCATGTTGATAACCGACCCAGCGCTGTGCCCTCCCGGGTGGTGCTTCTGTCACTTAAGCGCCGATGAATGATTCAGTATCCTGGATCTACGCAGGCACTGAGCTACGAATTTGGTTTCAAGGCTGTGGCTTGAATTAAATTTCATTCTGAATTGGAGATGCAATTCTGCCTCCTTCCGCTGGTTTCGGCCACGCTTTCTCAGCAGTGAGAGCCACCTCTGCTCTGGCATTTACAGAAACAACCAGCAGTGATGTTCTACCAGATTCTTTCACCCTCAGCTTTTTAGTCCATCGTGCCTGTCCCCCACTGGCTTGGCCACTCCGACTCAGCTCTGAAACCCTCTCGGCCTTACAGAGGGAAAGCGGCCATGCCGCCTGCAGCCAGCCTGGTACCATCACCTCCGCCTCCTGGTGCCTTCTGCCCCCTCCGCAGAGCGCAAGAAGCTGCTGGGGAAGAGGCGGGCAGCCCTCGCACAGCTTTCCTTCGGGTGGGAGGCATGGCTGCTGCTGTGCACAAGGTGGCACTAGCTCTCCATCTTCGCAAGAGGCTGCAGGAACCTGCGGGAAACGAGCGGCCGATGCGAGATGCAAAGGAGGCGTTGGATTACTCCCCCGTGTCAGAAGATACTCCGGTTCCTTCCCTGCATACCCTGGCCCCTCTCTGGATACTCAAAACACCAGCCAACCTGCTCAAGCACAGGTCCCTTATCTTACAGATAGCAAGACTGGATGCCAGGGCCACCAACTCTACGGATGCGCTGGATGCTGGCCGAGAGTTTGCGTCTAAAATGACAAGGCTGGAAGCGTGCAAGGAACATAGCCTTGCCTGCTGGTCTGCAAATTAGTGCTGCGATAAAGCAGACCATGTGAAGCCCTTTCTCCCCGTAAGGGTGGAAGGTTACAGCCCTCACCTAGCTCACCCTTAGCTGAGTAACTAGTTCTCCCTCCTGTCACTCATTTCCACAGGCTTCCCAACTGAGAGCCACATGAACGTGTTCCTCCCCTGTCCCCAGAGCCCCGGACGCAGCCCAAGCCTCCCCTTCCCCAGCCTTGCTCCTCCTGGGTTAACTGTGGTACCCAGCCTCCAGGGAGATTGGATGTTCTTTAACATTCCACTGCACAGTGGTAACCTCCAATCCTCTCCCCCCCCACCACTTATTCCAGGAAAGTTTGTCCCTTCCCATATGGAAATGCCATCTGACTTAGAGATGTTCACATTTTGTGCGAGGAAGTGATCAAAGGTTTGCTTGGAACCGCTGAGCTTGATTTTAGCTATCGTGCGACACAGGAAGCTTGCTCCTAGCTCACTTTTTTCCAACAGCATCTCTAAATGAGTGAAATTTAAATGAGATCTACAGAAATCACCTAACGTGATGTGTCCAGTCTCTTGTATTCAGATGGAAAAAAAAAAAAAGTAGAAGCAGGGCAAGGGAGGGGATAAGTGCACACGAGATCATTTGTGAAAAGCTTGTACATCAGCTCACAGGAGAAAGGTCTTGTATCACATGCTTGTAAATGGGCAATGGGCAACATCCCTTTTAGAGGGGTTACTTTAGCTTGGTACCCTCATAAAAGTCATTCCACGGGGTCCTGCAGCAAGAGAGGTTGTGCAGTGTTGATGCCAAGGCACAAGGCTGCCAAATCTGGGGGCAATCAAGTTCCAGGCTTGGAGCGTAAGGCATGAGAAGCTGACATCTAAGTGTCTGGAAATAAAATAAGGGGAGGGGAGGAACTGGGTTGTAGAAAAGAAGCACTGGAAACTGGCCAGTGGAACCAGAAGTACATGGGGGGCTCTTCTGCTGTGCTGGCTGGCAGTCCTCTGTCCACCGGCAGCACAAGGGTTTGTACCTTGCTGCATGCTTTGCTGGGGAGCTCCTGCAGCTCCTTGCCTCACAAACCCTTCACACCAAAGGCTCCCCCCTTTCCCAGCACAGCTAGCAACTAATGGCTAAACAAAGTCAAAAATTTACACTACCAAAATCCTGATGCAAAACTTTACCTCCTGAAAGCCCATCATTTTGCAGCTAAATTCAGGTGCAGGCCCCAGAGATAGGAAAGCTTTTGGCATCGTTACAGGAGAAGATCTAGAAGTGCTGTAGGAAGTTACATTCCAATTAGCTTCACGTCAACGGTGGGGTAAGCATTACAAAGCATTTAAAAGATCAAACGCAAAAGCACAGCTTGAGTAACAGGGACCAAGGTGGTTTCAGCTAGGAACAGTTGTGGTTAATCTGATGGAGCTCTTTGAGGCTGTAACTGCTACAGCAGTCAAAGTGGAGGAAACAGGCAGAGCACAATTAGGTTTGCAGCATGCAGTGGACAAGGCTTTGCAAAAGAAGCTAATGACTGAGATGGGGAGTCCCAGAATAAGTGGATGTGCTGTGGCTTAATATTCTGGAAATTGCCCAGAAACAAAGATGCAAGCAGGAAGGTATTAATGGAAACCTGCTATGTCAGAAGGAAATGATTCCTGGGATGGAGCAATACAGCCAGCTTGTCTGGAGCAGAACAAAAGGCAGTAAGGTAAGACAGAGAGCTCCCTAGGGCAGGGAGCTGTATTTCAGTTCTGAGCATCATGTTCTACAACTCCTGATGCCCCAAACAAACAATTCTCTCCTTCCCCCCTCCCCGGACAGAGCTGCTGGAATTCTGCTTTTTGTATTCTCTCCCTTATTTTTCTGCTGTAATGGTGCTGGGGTTTTTTTGTGGGGCTGTTTTTTGGGTTTTTTGTTGTTGTTGTTTTTTAAACAAAACTAGAAACTCCTTTCAGAATGTGCCAGCGGCACACACAGGCCCCATCTACGTGGGGATGAAACAGTTGCATGGCTGCAATCACATCGCGGGAAGCCCGAGCATGAGCTGTGCCAGATGGTGCTAACTGGGAGTTACACTCCCCGTATCCTTCCCTCCATGCGTTCCACAAATCTGCAGATGAATGGGAACGGTAGGTGAGGGACAGAAAGACCTCATTTTGTACCTATTACCTTCAGTAAGAGTTTTTGCAACTGATGCATATGGGAACAAATTCCAGGCGAATGGTACCTAAAAAACATCTAACTTCGCAGGGCTTTGTAATCTGAGAGCAGGGACATAAGAGAAAACTCCAGTATTAGTCACGTTGGAGTAAAGATGAGTTTTTTAGCTGTAGTCCTTGAGTTCACTGCTTGGTTGTTATATTGACGAGACAGACCGATTCTCAGCTCTAGGTACATCAACTCAAAGACCCCAGCCAGAGGGGTTCCCTGCCTTCTGCAAGTCATCTTACTGTGGCAGCCAAGATTCAAGTTCATAAATCTGTGAGCTACTATTACCAAGCATGGTACAGGGTCAACTAAAAAAAAAATAAAATTAAAATATACTTGACTCCTGGAGCATTCATCCCAAGGGAAAGAGAAATCCATCCTGATCCTAGAGCGGCAGAGGCCACAGAAGTTAATTAATCTATTTGCCAGAGAAGGATGCAAGGCACCACGGGAGGTCACCAAAAGACTCTGTGAAGCACTCATACAATTTCTGACAAACCAGCTTATTTTCACATGAATTTACTTCTCAGTTCAACAAGTCTTAAGAACTCTTGGAACAATTTACTAGTCATTTCACATCGCCTCAGAGTGATCCATATATATCTATAAGTTTAAATTAATGCAGAGACCTTGCCCTGTCACAAACACCTCTACAAAGGCACCTTAAATATGCAGTTGGACCTACGGAAAGAGTCAAAGCACGGACAAGCTCCCTTCGGCTCATCGAACTGAGCTCTACTGAACGCCACTGAAATGGCAGCGCCGTTAACCATATCAGCAACAACCAAATTAGCACCACTGAGACAATCAGGATCTCTGCAGTAGGATTCTTGGCATGCGGTTTGCTATTACATTTTCTTCAGCTTTGCTAATTCTGATCCTTTACCCTGCGCCAGCTGTGCTGACTGTGCAGCCTAGGGTGTAAATCCAATCACAGAAATAAGGTATTTTGGTTTTTTTACAGTTAGGGTTCAATTAAAAAAAAAAAAAAAAAAAAGTATGGGCAGAACTGTAATGGGAAGGGGAGCAGCCCTCAGTGACAGATAGCTGAAGCGTTTTAAGCCAGCTTTGCAACTAGAGAAAAGATAATACTGAATAAAATCCTTCTTATCTTATCAGTGTTTTTATAGTGTAAAAGATTTACAGACCTTCGCAAACCCATTGCTTTTTTATTTATCTGCAAGTTCTTGCAGGAAGGAAAACCCATCCTTGCAGAATGCCCTTCTCACGGGTGGGCTGTAATCACCCGCCGTGGGATGTGCTTTTACAGCATGGGCAACTGGGCATCACACCAGACCACTTCTCTGACGAAGGTATTCTAAAAATGCGAAAAAGGGGTTGGTTACTCTGCTCTGTATCTCCGAAAACAAGTGCCTGATGTACACTCTGCCTTCCAGACCTCCTCCCTTCTCTGCTTTTTAATCATTCCACATTTCTCTTTGTTATCATCATTAATACTTGTAGAATTCTTGTAAGAATGCATTTCTTACAAGAAACAGGGTGAGATTGCCAGCTAGTGGAAATCAGCACTGTCTGGGGCCGTGCCAATCCACTTCAGCTCAGACACACAGCAACAGTTACTGCCACCTCATCTGTATGAAGAAAAAGCCGGCGCTATTTCTTACTGCACCTCTCTTTGAGGCATACAAATACGTATATGCGTGTACTTATCTATATGTAATATACACACTGATATACATAAAAGCTAGTGTAGAAATCCCAGTGTTTATTCCAGAGTGTGATTTATTTGAAAAACTAATGGCTTATTATGTGCAGAACGTTCTTATTCTACCAAGGACAAAAAGTGCCTTGTAGAATGAAGTCTGAGAAAGCTGCAAAACTAACTGCATCGGAAATTATGACATTGGACCACCAAAAAAAAAAAATCCATTTTAACTACCCAGGACTGTGGGGCTCCTGTTTGTACAACATTTCCTGTGGGCAGAGGTGTCAGAGAGGCACTGCCTATAATCCCCCCTTCCCTGCGATGTGATGGCTCTTGTACCTAATCTTTCAAACAGACCGAACATGTGCTGCAGTCACCAGGCTAGAGATGCTTTCTGCCTCTGGACAAACTTTACCAGACTGACTAATGGCACAGCTGGGTTCCTGGGAATAATTCAAACCACGTCTTTATTGCTATACAAGCAACAACTGAGGCATGCTTTAATAGCCACCAACCTTTCTCGCTGCAGGTGTGTTGGTGAAGCTGATGACCATACACACTGTGCATCACCTATTTTCCCTCCCCGCCTCCTATCTTTCCTTTTATCTCTAAGACAACCACACCCTCACACTTTAAAAAAAAAAACCAAATAAGAACAAAAATCATGGACTGACTTACTTTCACATTGGCCACCTTTCCCCCCACTTTGCTCAGGTTTAGCTTCCCCGGCCCCCAGCGTGCCTGTCTGTTCACACTGCAGAACTGATGGGGAAGGTCTCGTACGCTCCACTTCCAGCACAAGCTTTTCTACCGGCTTTTGACTACTAATGACCTCAATGCCTGGAGTATTTCTGAATGAAAAACTGCATATGTTCAATGACTGCAAAGCACAAAACCACTGCTTCATAAATGCCTTGTATCTTTTTACTTATCCTCTTCATTACCTCTATGGGCCACTTACTTTCTAGAGCATCAGTCCCTCAGGAGGAGGTGCGGAGAAGGAAACGGGCTGCGTGCTCTCTCAAGTCATAACATAGGTCATATTCACCAGAGCAGATGATAATTTTGTGTATGTTCCTGAGGATGGTTATGCCTCACAACCCACTCTCTTTTCACCAGGAGGCTTTTGAAATTTAACAGCAGGAACCTCTGTGCAATTTGTGATCTGCAGGTTCACACCCTTGCTTGTATTTATTATTTAAAATAAACCCTAACGGATTAATTAAAAAAAAACATCTGAAGATCACCCTGTCTGCCAGTCTTTCATGAATACTCTTTCTAGGATTTATCTTCCACTATCATATGCCTTGAAATAACTGAATTAGCAACATGGAGTGTTTTCCCATCCTCAGCAAGGTCAGTAAGTTAAGGAAAAATCTGAAATGATACCTGGCTCATAAAATCCCTCTTCTTCCCCATCCAGTATTTTACTCACTACGGGCAGATTACATTTCCCATAGGAGCTCATTAGTGCTGCTCTTTGCTCAGCATCAGGAAATCTTGTGGAGTTGTCTTTACTCCCAGCTGGTAAAAATTGCTTTTTGTTTCTTCTCCTGACTTACTGCCCCCCACTCCCCAGTTCTGAAGTGGCATTTTGAGAGAGACAGAGCTTTTGGACCAAAATAACCCACCTTTTAACCTTGATGGTGACAAATGAATGAACTGTCAAGTTATGTGAACCAAGCGTACAGCCAAGGAACAATGAAAGATACCCTTACCAGAAGAGGTTAAAACTAGGAACTCTTGTTCCTTGTCAGAGCAAACAAGGAATCATTACAATTTTAACGTTTTAGTTGTAATTTCTGTTTTACAGAGGTCAAATATAGAAAAACTAGAGGACACAAAGCAGCCTCCCTCGCCTTCATTTTTAAAATGCTGCACACCTACTGTAGTACTGCAACGCGCTGGTACACCTCCTTAATTGTTTCTTTCATTCCAAATTTCTGTTGGCTGATCTAGCACTAATGAAGAAAACACAAATCACTACAACACCCTGGCTCCAAAGACTGAACATTGTGAAATAAGCCAGCTTAGTCAAGCAGGTGCTACACATAAAACAAGGTGTAATGACAGAGCACTGAATTTGGCGTGATTAAGTGTATGACCGTCCAACTGCTGCACAGTTCAGTTTCAGCAGACCACAATTTAGTATTTTGATTTAAAGCGAGATCCCAACAAAGTTACACAGCCACTTGCACGGGGACTGAAAAGGGTAAAATGTGAAAAAAGAA
This sequence comes from Balaeniceps rex, assembly GCA_013401315.1. Taxonomy (NCBI): domain Eukaryota; kingdom Metazoa; phylum Chordata; class Aves; order Pelecaniformes; family Balaenicipitidae; genus Balaeniceps; species Balaeniceps rex. Next base: position 21,884 of record VYZW01023157.1, read on the forward strand.
AACGCACAACTTGCCAGCGGCTTAAGCCAGAAAACCTGCTTTGGTATCTCAGAATCTAATACTGTCCCAGAAAGGGAGTCCTTACTGGTAGCTGCTTCCTTCATAACATCTCCCCGACAGCAAGCAGCCTCCGTCCCCAGCCACCACCGACGGCCTCTTTAGGCTGTTACCCCTAGTCACTGCTCTATCTCGGAGCACCTAAGGGAAAGTACAAAGTATCTCCTTTAAGGACTAAATCATGCAATCTTTAAGCAGAACAGTTCAAAAGACCTATGCAACGGCACAGTTGTTATCTGTCCTAACCTGCGCCTGCCTTCCAGGCTTTGTCCCATCTCGAACCTGAGCAGCAGAAATGGGAAGGATCACAGCTTTCATGTATTCCAGAGCACTAGAAAGGCTTTGCACGAGTGAAACATCAGAAGAGCTGTCTAGAAAGTTTACCAGATAGTTTCACTTAATGCATTTCTAATTTTTCATGCCAGATAGCGATAAATGCCACTGACATATTTATGAAATAAGGTTATTACAAGCCAAAACATCAAAATACCTTGCCCTTCCACAGAAGTGTTTTTGAGAGCTCCTGATAATCAGCTTATTTAAAAGTGGCAAAAAGCCTCTGCTAACAGTTTTTGAGGTTACAAAAGCATTGGTTTGTTACAGACCTCTGAAGAGTTCTTCCCCCTAAAAATCAGACTATCTGCACTCACGTAATTGTATTCTGTCAATATTTTACAAATTTATATGAAACAAATTTATATTAGAAAAGGATTTCCATACATACCAATGGGATAAGGAAGCCAAACAGTCTCCACAAATCCCCAGACCTTCCAAAATTCACTTTTTTTCCTGAATGTGCTGATTATCCAGAAGTTTCACCCCAAGGAGGGTGAAAAGGAAGCTGCTCTATCAGTAACTCTAACTTCAAACTTGGGCCTGCTACATGGCATGTGCAGAGCCTTTAATTAGGAAAGGAACCTCGAGCCAGGTGTAGACATTGATCTGCTTTGCTTCTTCATTAGCCTAATGACACCCACCCCCTGCAATGCTCCATCAGAACTGAATACTGTTTCAGCACAGTGCATTCAGTTGCAAGAATCAGTGTTTTCGGCTAACTAAAATGTGTTGCTACAGGAGAGCCAACGGCAGCACGAACACTTCCTGCATCAGTGGTTTCTAACTTAAGAGGGTTTACAGACCACTAACTTTCAGGGAGATGCAGAGCTCTTTTAGAGAGCCAGATGTTATCAATAATTGACCTGCTGAAGTTACAATTTGTAGNGAAACAGATTGTTCAACATAAAGAATTCAAAGTAACTGAGAGACCAGGAAAAGGAATGTTAGATCAAAACACGCTTTTCCCCCATTACGTATTANGCTGCAGTTTACACTAATGCTGTGAACGGGAACATAGCAGTGTAGCAATACTTTAATGGAGGGACTACACAGCAGATACAAATGATGAAAAAAAGCTCCCTAATAATATATATATAGATCGATATATCATTTACTGGTAAAATTTACTTTCTTCCTATTCTCTCCCCACAGAATGGTGTGGGGGGGGGAATCAAGAAGGTTGGTTGTGATATGTATTACTGCCCAATGCATTGCATTAATAATCTAAAAATACCTGGNCATTTTTGCATTTATCTGCTTCTTTAACTAAGCTTCCCTCGCTCCCCCGACCACTTTTCTCAACAGGTGTACAAGAAAAGGGCAGTAACATTACAAGTTATTTTGCTTTTGATAGTTTTGTAGTATCTTTGCCTACAAGGATTTTAATGCGCACATTGACTGGAATTTCCATCTTCCCTGGCCAAATAAAATCACTCATTATAAAGAGGAAAAGCAAAGACACGTTGTGTCACAACTTGTCCATGTTCTCTAGTACACTGTGGTCAGTCTAACGCTAAGAAATAAATACTCTTTTTTTTTTCACTGAGATCTCACTAATATCTTTG
>VYZW01023158.1:1662-37431 GCA_013401315.1 Balaeniceps rex
GAGACCTTATCCATAAGATTTCAGTGAACTTTGAGTCAGTCCCTCAAATGCTTCATAAGTCAAACAGAACTGAGAATTACATAATAGAAACATCACAAGGTAAGGGGAAATGTGATGCTTTTCCCCATCAGAGAATACTGAAATGGCCATAGAATTTGGAATATAGGGGTGTCAAGAAACCTAACTAATGAGTGGGAGGCAATAAAGAGGTAGAGAGAGTTGCATGACTGCAAGTGAAGAGCAAACCAAGTCAAAACTTGCCAAAGGGGCAATCCTGCTGAGGAAAGGTTACTACAAAGATGATGGACCCAAGCCGTCTCAATTAAGGCAAAGCATGGGGCAATGCCCACAGAGTGGGAGTTCAGTTTGGATTTTAGGAAACTCTGGATGGCAGGACATATGAAAAATGTAGGAGGGCAGTGCAGTGCTGGAACGGGTGCCCAGAGACATTGTGAGATCTCCCTCTCCAGAGGATTTCAAGAAGCGGCAAGAAAACGCCAGGGCTGATGACTGGTAGTAGTCCAGCTTTTTGAGCTAGACGACTCCAGAGGCTTCCTCCAAACAGCATTTCTACAACTGCATGTTTTGGTGACTGAAGGGCAGCATCTGTTTAGTATCACCATATATTTTCTTGGAATGAATCTTGCTTACAATATGGCAATACTTTGTTCATGCTGAACATGAAAGGGCAGGTGTGGTGTACTGGGGCATGTTTGTACTCAATATAAAACTGTCACATTATAGGCATTTTGTTCAAAATTTGTGTAGTAGAAAGCTTCCAGTCAGCTTCTCCCAGCGTCCTTGACACCTATGGAGGTTTCACAAGGATTTTCAATTCCAGGAATTGCTCCTTTAAGCACAAATGGGAGCTGGCCTTGCAAGTCTTATTGGTTCCCCTAGCCACCCATAACAGTGAATACCTTACCTATTGTATTCATTATTCCAGAGAAATTGCTAATCTTAGCAGGAAACAGTCATTAAATGGGAGCATAACTATTTCATATTTGTGTATAAGCTTTTTTTGCTGCCACTCCAACTTCTTATTAGAGTAGGTAGCTACCAGTTTCACCTCTTTGCAGTGGAGTTAGTTACCTCATTTTTTACAGCTCTAGCCCAGAGCAGTCTGAATGATCGTACAATACATCCAATAATTTTAAACAAATTGGTTTTATCGACAGACAGGATTACTATGAACACCTAGCGTAACCTAAATACTTCACTGAGGTAATTTTTTCTCTAAGATAATGCATGCATTTTAGAAAAGCACGCAGTCTTGATTTTAAAATATGCTGCTGCATAATGAAACTCCCATTATTCTAAATAACCTGTTCCAAAGTTCACCTATTTTGGCTATTGCAATTTCGTATTGTACTTCTAATTTGATTTTTTTTCATTTCAGCTTCCATTCACTGTATTTTGTTATATCAAAGGCTGTCTCTGTGTAAATAATGTCTAAACAGTGACACTTAGGTTAGTTTTCAAAGAATTTATAAAAGCACACATTAACAATATGATATTGTCTCTTATGTGCTTGAAATTATACAAACACTTTAAACACTGAATAGGAAAACCAGTTCAGGTTTCTCTTCCCTCTGTTATTACAAGTAAATGAAGATCAAACAAACCAGAATGAGAAAAGAAATCAATGAAAGCACAGTACATGTATGAAAGCTCATTCCCGTGAGTTTATAATGAAGGTAACATTGAATGGCTTATTTTTAATTTATGTCAAAGGCAATATTTAGGCATCTAGTGCAATTCAGTCAATTGGAGATCAGAGTTTTGTCTGAACTATTTAACACTTCTACAAGTTTAGAAAGGGAGGATCCCAGAGGTGCTTCTCTTCTGAGTGATGAGCAGAGGTTTAAGTGTCTGACTCATATCAAGTTTAATGCAGATTGTGTCCCCAGATTCACATCTCTTCCTCCGCTGCTCCCACTTGTTAAGGATAGCATGTGTAAATAATATGAAAGCAACCGACTTGGTTTCTTTAGTTTCCCATTAAAGTCTGAAAGGGGCTATGGTTGGTCTGTATAAATATATTAACAAAGGAAATCCCATGGTGGAGAAAGTGTTATTTAGGTTAAGGGACTAATATAACCTGGCCATAAAGAAGCTTATGCTGATAATTAGAAGACTTCTAGACATTATTACAGTGAAGATCTGGAATAGCTTTCTACTTGGAGGCATTAAGGCAAAAAAAAAAATCTAATTAGCTGTAAAATAGAGCTTGATCAATTATAAACCTATGGGGTTACATGATGTGGCTGCCAGAAATGACAGGGGACTGAACCCATTCAAGTCCCTCTACTGCTTTGATTCTTACTGGAGTATTTCAACCCCACTCAGTTGTTCTCCTGTCTGGCCAGAATTCCTTGTGTGGGACACTAGCTGTATTCATGATACAAAAAAAAAAAAACAGGACTGATAATTTCATGAGACATTTCAGTTCATTACACCATGTTCCTCTCTGACCCAAGACCTACAGAGTGGTAGCTTCATCATCCTTTTCCACAGCAAAGTGTGCTCTTCTCCAGCACTGGTGTGTCTTTCGAGAAGTGTGTTCACTAGGTAGGTGTAAATCTGTAAGTAGGTGTAAATTTCTACTCTGCCTGACCCCTTCATCTGCTAATGACATTAAAACCTCAAGATTTACACAGATGTCTTTCAGTGATGATTTTCACCACACTTTTCTGAGGAAAAGGGAAGTTTCCTCTGTCTTATTCCACTGCCATGGGTACACATACCCCATTTTGTCATGCTCAGAGTATGACACCCCATCACCTGCACCTCTTACCTGAAACAGCAGGGCCGGCTGCCCATCTGCACCCTTACTGGCTCATGTGTCCTCTTGCAGTGGAGAGCACCTCTGAACCTCAAGGATCCCAAGGGAACCTGTGACCGCGTGTTTTCCTTATATCGTCCTCCACAGGGCTTAGCAAGGATGTTAATGGTAATGCCAAAGACAGCTCTCCAGCTACATCTGTGTGTCCAGCTGCAGACAGTTAGGCACATACTTCACGGCATTGCCATTGTGTAGGTACTTTGGGACACCTCAGAGAAGATAAAGCTTCCCAACCTGACAAAACTTTTGGCAAAGGACAGAGACACAAAACATCCTGTGCCTCTTCTAAGTTCACACTCGTAAAAATGACAACCTGTGGCATATTTAAGTTTATATTTACTCTCTCTCTCCTACCTTATTATATGGAGTCATACCCATTAATCTTTGTAAAAATAAGTCTGTGCTATAAAGGAATGGCTAGCAAGTTTTATCCTTCATATTTTTGTTAATTTGAAGACGCTTTGCATCTCAGGAATTTTGTAATAGGACAGAACAGGAATTTTGTCTTATTGTATTTTAATGTATTTTAGATTTGGATGGACACAATTACCCTGGAAAGCCCTCTGGGCATGGTATCATTCAAATCTGCTTTAAACAGGATCGGACAACGAGGTAGAAAAAAATTACCTGCATTCTGTAAAGCCTTGTTGTAGGCACTTATCATATTCTATCCCATGAAGTAATGAGGCAGATCACCACAAGGGTAGATCAGATGGATAAAATAAAACAGCAATTTCTCTTCAGCTATTTGTGCCTTCTTTTACTGCATGCTGCTTGGTTTTTTTCTGTTAGCCAACTCTAATTTCCTCCTCCCAGCTTGCAGAATTCATTCGTTTTAACGGGACATAAGCCACCCTAGAGCCATGAAGTTGAAGAGGTTACAGAATTTAATCAGCTTGTTTACATTATTCATCCTTTTAATTTTTAGCAGCCTACATTTTCTCTGTCATTCTCCCAGGGCATTATGGCAGCAGCAAAGCTTTTCCAGACAAAGCTGCCAAGCTTGAGCTTTCAAAAGTTCTCCCTTCACAGCTCAGGATGAATGCCACTGCGGTCTCAGTGGAGGAGGCTCCAGATTAAAACAGGAACCGTTTCAAGCTATCAGGGCTGTAATGGAAAAAGGTTGAACTTGCTGTGGAATTAGGATATCTCCTTGTTTTCTGGTCAGTCTGCAGGGGACATATCCCAGGCGCTTCCCTTCTGTTGCTTAGAGCTCCACTTTTGCGGAGGCCCCTGCCTCCCATGGAGGGTCTCCCCAGAGCCCACATGCCTTTCTTATCTATCCCACTGCAGCTCTCCTGGACAAGCAGTGACTGCCGCTGCCATGCAGGATTTACCCTGGAGTCAAGGGGCCATGGGGATATTGTTATTCTTTATCTACCACTTGCAATGTAGCCAACTGCCATGGCATAGAAGTTTTTGGGAGGACAGGCACAGAAGAGAATGCACTCACAAGCGTGACATGTAGGGAGCTCATGGATAAAGAGCCCCTTTTTGACTCCAGAAAGTATAACAAGAAACGAAACAAAATAAAACAAAAGAACATTGGAGAAAGTCAGAAGAGTTATTCTCTAAAAGAAGAATTCCAGTCTCTGATGTAGAGATTTGGGATTTTGCAGTGCATAGCCCATGACTGTCAAAACCACGACTGTTTGTGAAGTAACGACCATCTGAGGAGCAACCTTCTAGCGCTTCCAGCTATAAAAGCTGCAGATGTCAGGAGTATCTTAAAGGGAAATAGCTTTAAGAATGAAGTGTTTGAAGAAATCTTGTTGAGACATACCACGCTGAAGATAAATCAATGCAATCATTCCTGGAAAGCCTGGCTGACAAATTTCCCTATCGCATAGTTTGTGGGGATAGCATAAAATGTTTCCTGTCTTACTCATCCAAATATTCCTGGTAATTTCAGTAAGACCCAGAATAAGTCTCAGAATAAGGAAAATAGGATTCAGCCAAGAGTTTTCTAGTGCTTATGAAAACTCCTCAGGAGTCAGAAGGAAAATTATAGCTATTTTAAGGTAGCCTAGAATATAAGAGGTAATGCTTGCTATGGACTTTTCAGGGGAATTTCAAATTTGATAGAAAAGGTGTTATTCTGATTAGATTCACTAGCTGCGGAGTGCAATGTCCACAATACTGCAGTGATTTTGGTTGGATAGGTTTTCCCCCATATTACGAGAACAGCTTTCTAGAAGACAACAGTGACACGTACAAGAATATGGCATATAGTAATTGAAAAATTATGTGTCTCAGTCTCACATGCATTAAGCTGATACAACTAGACTGTTATTTACAAACTGTTTAAGATCTTCAGCAAGAGGTGATACAGTTGCGTATCACAGACAATAAATACATATACTGGAGAGGATGTTAGGTTCAGCTGCAAAAACTACTAAACTACTCAGCAGACAGCATGGTTCTTCTGCAAAATTTCTGTCCTTTCCAACCAGCGGTGAATCAAAACAATGCTTAAGCAAACAGGCAAATGGGCCAGCCACCATTTATCCCATTTAGGGAACATGACTGCCTGCGCAGACTGAAAGTGTATTCTTACTGCTGAAAGTATCATTCTTTCAGGACAAAGAAAGTTCAGTTCACAAAGAGTGATCGGTTCTCTGACAGCCTGGTGCCTCTAAAATGCAAGTTGCCAGCAGTTCCCGGCAGTGAGCTGGATGCAGAAGACAGCTGAGGGGAATGCCAGGAGGAGCCAGGCTCCGAAGAGGCAGTGCGGAGAGATAGCATCTGGTGGTGGGGAACCCTGACCCCAGCCTCTGGAAAGCACACACAGGGAGATGCTTCCCAGCACTTGCAGGCACATCCTTTCCAAGGAGATCAGCAATCCTCATTATGGACTTCCTTTAGGACTCCAGTAAGCACCAAGACTTTTCTTCCCATCCACTGTTGAATCAACTGCAGAAACAGTCTCAGGACCCCTTGGGAATGCTTGTTGGCTATCTAAGCAAAGACACAGTATATGGGTATATATAGCTTTGGGTATATAGCTATGGGTATTGAGTCTTTTCCTGGATCAGTCTTATTTTATTAGTCACATGTAAAGTTGTATCATGCTGGTCGCTTGCCCTAAGCCACACAGTAAGAATTAAAAAAGGAAAGAAAATAAGTGGCATTCAGGGTACAGTTTCGAGGAGTAATTATTTTGGTCCAGTCAAAACATTATCTTTTTTTCTAACATATGGGGATGAAAAAAGACAACAGATTTCCCCATGGCATCTTTCTGTGCTTCTGCTGCAACAATCAAGTTAACATGTCATATCTGCTACACATCCTAACGAGGGAAGATAGACAGGATCCTAACCCAATTCATCCAAGAGCAAGAGATCCAAGATGCTTGTTTCTATAACCCTAGAAGCAAAGTCATTATTATGGCTGAGGTTTGCAACCTGTACTTACATCCTAGACATTTTCTCTGTACCTACAAGCAGTTCCCATAATTTAATTTTCTTGTTTTCCCATTCCGACATCTATAATAATGTTCTTTTTTTCACAGGACTGCTAACCTGGTAGTCAACAATTAATATGTACCACACAGGCATGTGTATATACATCTAAGGCATCCTCAAGTAAGGAAGTAAAAGTGGAACCAGAAATTAGTCAATGAAATGAAAAAAGGATCTCAAGTTGCCAGAACTGTTTCTAATAAGTAATAGTTTGAATTTTTAGACTTCCAAACTAATAGCTTTGGCTTTTGAAAAAAAAGAATCTATCCCCCCAAATAGTTTAAACCTAAGTGGAAAAAGAAAGTTTTGGCTCAGTCCTGATCGCAGCTTCTAAAAGGATCGTTCAGCCTAATCCAGTCTTCAGGAAGAACTAAAATTGTTATGCCAAATTTCTCTTTCTAGCTCAAAGTGTTATATATAGCATGCCAAAAATGTGTCTATAAAAACTAACCTGCCTGAGGTTAAAATGTTTTCCCTGATTTACAATGTTTGGTTAAAAATGTATTTAGGCTGATGACAAGCAAATCAGGGTGTAATTTAATTTGAAAAGAAATTGGTATAATGCTGTAGAACTCACTGAGAAGAGTCAGATTCATAAAAGGTAAAGGGAAATGCTGACAAACCATAACTATCACAGTGCTAGAGAGTAAAATGGCATTGAATAATGTGCATATTTTGTATGGTATTCTTTTTATAATTGACAGTAGAAACATATATACTTTGCAAATTCTAATCATGGCAGTCACTGCCAGATCAGCAAAGGTTTATATATAACTCCCTCTGCATAAAGCAACTGCAGTGGGCTTCATCCCATCTAAAATTAATGAATTTACAGATCAAGCCCAATATTTAAACACCTGTATTTAGGTGTCTACCCTACCCTCTGGATGCGAGTAAGGTGTTACAGCAAGTTGAAGCCAGTATCTAGAATTACTTTTCATCAGCTGAATAGCTCTTTAGACCCAGGGAGAGGGGAAGTTCAATTGCCTGAACGGACCTTTCGGGATGGTAAATGTTTTCTTCGTTTCAATATTTTCAATTATTCTACATGGCAGAAAGTCATAGGTTGGATCTGCCAGCCCCAAGCGGGGAAGGCCTCGGGTGCCCTAGGACATCTCATTTGGCACTAGCTGCCAAATTTTAGGTAACTGAATCTTACCTTTTGATTAATGTGGCTACTAGAGGCTCAATTCAGTTGCCTAAATAAGTGTGGCCTGAAAATAGGCCATTTCAGAGGACTCAAGACGTCAGGAAAATCTACTCAGGCAAATATGGGTCAGGCCTTACGGGCGACCCATGCTATGGTGGGCAGGCAGCCGACAGGCAGACAAAACATCTTACCCAGGGCATCTTAAAAGGCACTAGGTGCTAAGTCGGGGCAACTGAATGGAGCTGTCAATTTTCATTAATTGTAACAGGAACCAAGAGTCTGAATCTGGAACTGAATTTCTGGCTGAGTCCTGTGTTTAAGTGGGTTATCTCAACTCCCTTCATAGTCAGCAAAGAGAGATGCTTCCAGGGTCCCTTGCCTTAGACGTTTATTTCAGTGTGGAATGAACCTTCCTGCAGAAAAACCTCACCCACTCTGCGTTGATTAGAGAAAGAACCTATATGGAAAGCTTACAGGAAAACAAAGAGGAGATGAGAAAAATGCCATCGATATTGTGTTATTATTTCAGCACATCAGCCTCTCCCCTTTGCACTGGTTTGGGTAAGATCTGCTGAGTTCAAAGGAAAATCTTTAACTTTTAATGAGAACAAATGTAGGTCCAAAGAAGCTTCAATTCACTGAACTTAAAAGGAGTTCTGTATAATGATGTGCCAGGCTGTTCTTCTTTTATAGCCCACCTGTTACAAGTGAAAGACTTGGTGGGCTTGTATTGGCAATGCATTGAATTTCTGGGCAATTGTAACAGAGCCACATTTCAGTACCAAATCCTGTTGCCTTTATATTCTTATACAGGCTACCTAGAGATTAAATTGGCCAGTCGTGTCCCTCTACAGTCTCTTACTGTCATTTTCAGAAAATCTCTGCATGGAGATCTAAATTCTCCTGCATGAGCAGGTCTCACTCCAGAAGCCACCCAGAGGTCAGAAGCAGAATCCTACCTCTGGTTATTGCTGTTGCCAAACTATAATAATCTACTTTTAAAAGCAAGGATGTTTCTACCTTTTAAAGCAATTTCAAGACAGGAACTGATTTTTCCACCTTCTGAAAATTGGGGGGGAGGGTGTTGCTATTTGGTTTTTGGCTTTTTTAAATACAAACACCCAAGCTAATTTTGTGACTGCTCTGGACCATACTTTGACTACATGCCTCCCTTAGAAGTAAGAACCATAGCAGAAAACTGAAAGGGTTGTCTTTGTTTCATACTTTTTTTTACAGAAAAAAAAACAAAGGAAAAAGCTGCTTGCTGCAGAAAATACCATCTTCATCTCTCTCCTTAAGACAGATTTAAAAAAAATGTATTCCAGCTCTCTGGTATTTGAGCAGCTGGACAGTTTAGACTGAGCAATGTGTCTTTACTTACCTAAAATATACAGTTTCTAGGTGCCAGAAAGCAAATAAAAGAAATCAGCATGTACTGCTGTACTAAATTAATTTAAATTGCTGTGTTAGTTAATTTTCCTCTGTACTCCAGATTAGATTTCTATGGATTTTACCATAAAAATACTGAATGTCATCTGTATTTTAGTGCTAGTCCAGACTCATCCTGACTCGGTTGTGAAGTATTTTGCTGTCAGGAAGATCTCACACTGTTTGACTAAAGATGTTCTTAAAACAGCAGTTTTTCAAGTGATTTCTAACCATGGTATGGTCATACTAAGTGAGAAGCACACATGGTTGATATCAGATACATACATTTTTACCGCTGTTTATCAGAAAGGGGTATGACATCAGTGCACAGGGTAAGGGTTTTCCGTGGTGTTTGATAAGATCAGTGCTACAATTTGCTGTGAAATTGAAACAGAGTTTCATGTCAAGGGCATAATTGATATAAGAATAAGTTTGTGATTTGCTAAAATATGAGCTTGAGGGAATAAAATGTAAAGAGAGTTAGCAGTAGAATCTAGCTGAAAATAGGCATCTTAGCTTTAGCTTTTAGGAAAAAGAGAATACCTAGTTTTGACTCCGAGTGGATTCATGATTCAACTAAAACTTCAGACCTTAAATATCCTTTTGACCCATTTGAATATGACAAAGGACTTCACTGCAGTGAGACAGCAGCTGAAATCAAAACTTCGTTTACTTTCCCACAGTGATCACCCAGTAATGACAGAAAGTACCCTTGCAGGCTGTACCACGTGCCAGATGTAGAAGGCAAGCCCCCTCCATGACCATCCTCCGGTGAAGGATTCATAGGACCAGAACATCTTACCCTGAGGAGAAGCTGGTGAGATGCCTTTCAGCTCAGTTACAATATTCCTTTCTCCAGCACGTTTCACATCTGAGCAAGGACCTGATACATCTAACGGGTATCTAACAGCCCAATGTGGACAAAACCAGCAGCAGTGCACTTGTGTTCAGCCATATCCCCTCCCCTCTAGTAGATGTTCCTGTATTGGCTCAGTTCTGAAAACTCACAGTTTGACGTTCTGACGTGGAAACAGAAACTAAACTAAATTGTGCGGTGCTGGAAGGAAGAGCCACGGTGTGCCAGTTTGTCAGAATGCTGTGTACTACCTCAGCTTTCCCCCAGAAAGGGTGATTTCATTCCTCTTATAAAAATATCCTCTAAATTGGTTTTAAACTCATACTTTTGTAAATATTGCCATTATGCGATTCTTTACATTTTGCAAAATATCCGTAACTGTGTTAGAGCCCCAAATGCTACATTTTTGCCCCTGAAGGTTTGATTTCCAGGACTTGAAGCAGTAAAACCCCACCTCCATACCCCATGCATTTCAGTTTTATCGCTTCGTTTTTCACTTGCCAATGCATACAAATGAAGACCTAGGTAAACCTTTTCAGGATGCTAATGGAGAACTCTCTGGTTCCCACGACAGTGCTAGCAGGGTGCAAGGCTATGAGGAGAAAAGGAGGAAATTAGCCTGTCACTCTGGGAAAGCAATGCCTACTGATACAAGGAGCAGTCTAATCTCAGTAGCCTTTCTAAACAGTTTGCATTAAAAAACAACAGAGGGAAGGAAGGAAGAAAAGGATTTCTGTTGTAAATCGACAGGAATGGCTGTATTGGGTTTCCGCTGATGAAATCTCTCCACAGCAAAGGGTTAGAAGGAATAAAGGAGGCTTTATGCCTTATTAGGGTGAGAGAAAACAAGACATAATGATGAAGCTGAATATGTAAGCAAGCTTCTCAAAACTTATGTGAATATTTGGGGATTTACACTTTATGTTTCTGGATAAGCAATGTATCCACCAGTTTCTTGTTTTGGTAATTTTGGTGGATTTTTTTCTGTACATGGCTCAGCTATTTATGAGTGTCCAAAACAGAGATTATACACCATAGTCAGAGATGACAGCAACTCACTAGGCTGTTTAAATGCAAATTAAAAATTATTGAAAGCAGTCTGGATTCTGGATAACCATACCAGTAGTGTGCTAGTAAGAACAAGTTATTTTAACGTAGGCCATACAAATCACATTTATATATACAATCCAAATGTTTGGTCTTTACTGCATTAGCAGTGTGCAAAACGGAATGCATTTGAGAAATCCCTGGAATAAAGAAGAATATATTTAGTACCAACAGACAGCACAGAAGAGTGATAAACTTCTAGGTGACCTTTTGGACATGAGATTAATATTCAATGAGGAGATGGTAAAATATGAAGTTTTAAAAAATACAAATGTAAAACTCCTTACATCATTCTGCAACCATGCAGTTCAGAGATACATTAAAATGTCAATATTGGAGCACTGGTACTTGCAGAAATACTAGGTCAATGAAGAAGTGAATCTGATTTGATGAACTGGATAACTGCTAACACACAAAATCAAAGCATTTAATTCTTGGATATTATTTCCTAAAGCAGTGAGAAAGCTGAAGAAAGTATGAGGAGAACACTTAAAGCTTTCAATAAGGAACATAATGACCTAGGGTACATCAATTAATGCTCGGCCCTCAGGAACATGCAGTACCTGTGGTTCCACCGTGTGAAGTCTCTGGCAGCAATACTGGCTGCAGATATTCCCATTACTATCTTTTCCTGAGTTCACCTGAACAATTTCTCGAATGGGTAGACTGTGAACGCTATTGGGGACCCAAACAGTTTAATATAATTTCTGGCAGGTTTTTAGGGTTTGGTTTTTTGTTTTTTTTTTTTTTTTAGTTCAGAACAGCTGCACAAAGACTTGTGCTGGAGCATGAGGCAGGATTTCCTCCAGCCACTACTACTGATTCACACTTTGTATTATGAAATCTGTTAGCCTGTATGTAAAAACTTAATATAGCAAAGCTGGTGTCTTGTTGATGAGAACAAAGGCGTTGCATGAAATAAATGCATTAAGATTGGTAAAAGATAATTACCCAGAAGTATTCTAAAGCTTTGAATGCCATCTTTGTCTCTTACCCTCAGTCAAGCACCTCATATGCTTAAATATACAATTTCAGTCAGTACTTGCTCATCCCTTACTGATCATGGTTCTGATTGGGTTTAACCAGCCAAGTTAATTTTAAAAGGTAAGTTTTACATTCTTAGTAACTCCAAGGATTTGTGTGGGAACTTCAAAAGCTAATTTTACAATTTCAAGAAAATTTCTGTGATATAAGCATCCTCCTTGCTTATCAGACATATTTCATTCATCAGAAATGCTTTCTCTAGGTCGCTACCCTGCATAACCAAACTGACCTCCTGCATCTCAGAGCTTGTTGCTGCCCAGTCTCTTTTGGGGGTTCTGGACATGACAAGAACGGACCAATAACCTGTTTAGATATGCTCCTTTGGAGAACAGATTTCCTCAGGTTTGGCCAGCCATCCTAAAGTCTAGCATATCTAACATGAGAAAAGTGTAACACAAATAATTTTATAATAATTGCAAGGATTAAAGAGTAATTATGTTTAGTTAAAAACCATGCCTCTTGACTCTGGATTTTGGTAAGCTCTGTAAGGGTTTCCTACTGCTATTTCAACTAAAAAGGTGTCGGCAGTCAGCGAAGACATTTTTCTTCTAAATAGGATAATGCACAGAGGCAAAAGTCCTCTCATATATTCAGTTCCATATGGAGTGATCCATTACTAAGGAACTCTTCCCAGCTGGTGCTTCTTATGATTAATAAACTTTATCAAGGTGTCAGTTTTACCACATCTTGCAACTGCTGGCTGACCGTCAGAGTCTGACTTCTCTTCTGCATAGAGATATTTTTAAAATTTGCTGGGTCAAAGCCAAGCAGAGGTCTTGCCTGTAAACACAGCTGTTTACTGAAGATAAATAAAATGTCCTGCTAATGACCTAGTACTTCCAAGTGCTACTTACAATTTTCAGAGAACTACTGGCTTTCTAGCAGGAAGTTGATTTCTAACTTGTCTATTATTTCGCAATAAACAAACGTAGGTTTAAATTCTTTCCAAGACTCTATGTTTGTCATACTGATGTATTAGTGCTACCCTAAGTGTCATTATTAATTGTCACCTTTCAAGTACCCATTATCTTTGAACTCTGTTAAGGTCAGGAATAACATTTTGCAAGGAGTTTCAAATATGAGTTTAGAGGTACACTGAAGTGTATAGAAAAGTGCCTGATACATCTTGATGAATTATTTATTATTTATTCCAATAATTAGCTCAGACAAGTGAAAGAGACAATCTGCAAATGCAGAAATTATGATAAATAGGCGGTACAGCAAATAAGAGGTACTAATTCAAACCCTCTGAATCACAATGTGATGCAGATGCGAAATAAAGCAGAGCCAATGTATAGGAAGAAACAGATGGAATTCCTGCATCACAGAACAAATCACCACAGGAAACATCTGGAAATTATCAGGAAAAAACAAACAAACAAAGAGGTCCCCTTAAACTCTGGAGCTTGCTAATCACAAGCCATTGGTTAAAAGAAGCTGGAAAACAGAGGTACAGCCGGTATTGTGAACAGAAATTAGTATAACTAAAAAAAGAAAGGATACGACAATATTTGATAATTGCTGTGTTTTGGATGGGATACAGTGTTCTTAGGAGGAGGCTGGGCAATGTCAAGATGACATTGCACCTCCAAGGCATATGTGAACATGGCAAAAGATTGGTGTTTGCAAGGGTTAATTAAACACATTCTAACACATTAAAACACATACAGAAGACAAGGTAGTGGAGTTCAAAAAGGGTTGAACTGTTTTAGTTGGATACCTGGGCATCATAAGCGTCTGTACACAGCAAACTAAATCTACGTAGATGTGAGCGTGTCTAATCCACATGCAGCGCAGGAAACGCACCCGCTGCTGTCTAGTGCTTTGCAGTGGCAGGGTGCTGTGCTGGCTGAGGAATGCCCTTGGCCAGTCCTCTGCTTCCAGGCTCTGCTGCTCAGTGGGGCTGTGCCTTCTATGGTGCTGCTTGTATGGACACCTAGTCAAAGCGAGCCACTTCACAAAGACCTGTTCTGTACATGAAATCCCTGTTTCTGTTAGATTGGAGGAGAATATTCAGATTTCTTAGTGACAAGTCGGAGCACCTCTTCACTCGGTGCACGGGTTTCTCTGGAAAGCTCCTCTGGAGTATCTTGCTTGACCCATGCACTGGGAAGAGATTCTAGGTCCTCATGCTACATTTCAGATCACGGTCTGAAAGCCAAGCGTCTAACGTATAAGCAACACCTTACACAACTTGTATATGCTTTAGGTCTTTACTGATATTGGCCCTACATCATCTGTGGTTCTGATACAAAGATTTTCTGAATGGTCCTGGAATGAACACAAAACTTGCCTTTTTTTTTTTTCCCTTCAGTTGCATGTTATATTATTTTGGAATTCTGGGTGTTTTTAGGACCTGCCCCTGCCTAGACCAAAGATGCTAAAGGAATATATCCAACACAAGATATTCTACATGAGCAAAGAAAGGTAGCTTTGAGTAACAACTTTTTAAAAAAATATTATGTAGTCAAGATCGGGAAAACGTAGTTCTCATTTATATGGTCAAGTCAAATAAAACAAATTAGGTCTCAGTTAGTCCTTCCTTTCTTTACCAAATTTATAGTTCCCGTATGTAAGATTTGTCAAGTCTTATGAGAATGGCCAAACTATCCCTAACTACCTCTGTTTTAACTTGAATTTAAATGTTCTTATGTGCCTATTTTTATAGAAATAAAATCTCTTCAGGGTTGGCTTATTATTTTTCTAACTTGACATTTTTTATATGTGTAATGTTTTAGACCATATACTTCAGATTTCTTTTTCTAATTTAGCTTTAGTAAAGTGGAATTTAGCTTTAGTAAAGTGGCAAGAATTACTCTATAAAACTTTGCTGGAGGAAAAAGAAGTCTAAGGAAAATATTATCAGAAGCAAAGAAATGTGAAAAGTTTAAGATATGAACCACAGTCTGGGCCATACATTGTTCTCTTTAGCAAAAATTTGTTGCAACAGGAGTGGTGGCAATGACATTTTAGATTACATCAATATTCAGATGACCAGAATTCATTTCAGTTTTCTTTCTAAGTTTATTGTGATGCTCAAGGTTATACATCTGCCAGTGATGCATTGCCATACAATGAAGGTAGTAAAAATGCAGTGAAGAATACTGTCCTGTCTTCAGCAGTTTGTTACAAGGATCTTGTGCTGGTATACCCTTTACAACCCTGTAAGAACCATGTTTATTAGCACTGAGCATTGAGACACACCATACAGCCATGACAAGAGGAATATGTGTTTTTACTTTCTCTGTCAGACTGTTGTTCAAAACCACTAGCTGTTTGGAGCAGATAGTGTAGCTGTACATAGTTAATATGGAAAGCAAAGGATGTATAAGCTTGTGTTTGACAGAGACAGCTCTTTCACAGAAGAATGGAATAGCATATTTGGGTCTATACTTTTATATGCTTTTACTTATACACTAGTGTCGTGCTTGTCTTCTTAAAAGCTTTATTGGCCATAATGAGAAATGGGACTGGGATTAGGAAATTTTACAACTGTATTTTAAGAACTTTCTCAAGAAACATCTTCTGTTCCAGGGACAGTTTGGAGATACATTTATTTCCAGATAGTCCGCAGGAACTGTTTTCTCCTGCTCTCATTGGGTATTCCCAACAGGGAATGACCTTAGAAAGGAAGAAATGTAAAAATTATTTATAGGAGTTCAGTGAAAGAGACTTAAATATTCTGACAAAGGAAACTGCCCTAGACATTATTTGTAAACAGAGTCTAAACAGGGAAAGTCCTCCTAGGATTCAAGCTAATAGATGTGTCCAGCACTGAGGTGCTAGTAACACCTTCATCAGTGAAATATGCAGAAGATAGATAAGCAAATAAATGGGAAGAGTTGTTTGTACTTCTTTACTTCAAAATCTGTATTCACAGATTCATTCACTGTGACTGTTTTTATTATGTCTTGATATGATCTTTCTGCTTGCTGAACATACATAAATTCTTTTAAGATTTCTGGGAGGCAAGGGAAATTTTGTTCAAAAAGCAGGAAAAAAAATGTAACTATACCAGCCATTGAAAATGTCTGCAAATGATCTAGCTGCATGAGGTAGAGACATTTAAATTCAGAGAAAGTTTTTTCTGTGGTTACTAATTTCACAGTGTTGGACTTTTTCCTCTGTTCTTTTATTTTTCTCCAGATTGCAGCTAGTAATGCTTTAAGAAATGCTATGAAATTAGAAAATAAACCCATTATCATTACCTGTTCCTTCAACTAACTGTCAATCAAACTTCCCACACAATTCTTCCAAATCTTTCTCCTGCTCCCGCAGAAAGTATTGGGCTTGTTAAAACTTATTTTTCCCTGCAGCATAATACTGTTAAAAATATATCTGATTCCATTCTTTCAGCTTGCAATGACTTTCATTCCATTTGCAGGTCATGTTGAAACAGTCTTTTTCAGATGAAGATTCATGGTGCCATTTGCCATCCTTGCAGTGGAGAAACCAAACTTATTTCCAACTAAATAAGACCATATTACAATAGAAGAGAAATATGTATCATGTTTTTTCCCCAATTTTTCTCTTCCATCCTCATCCACAGAGTATTTTGTTGAATAGGGAATCCTGTCTTAGTTTCTTTTGATTCCCATTTGTATAAGTATAAATAGTGAATATAAAAGTGAAACATTTCTTAGTGCGATAATGTAGAATACTTACTTTTTATGTTTTTTCTTGATTCTAAATGTCAGAATTATTTCCTGTTCACTGAGCAGAGGAAGGCATAAAAAGTAAGACTTATCACTGCCTGGTGGGCAAGACACTTTTATTGTACTCCTTCATGGGATAATGACTGCTTATAACAAATGCCTGGCTGTAATGGGAGATACTTGCCTCTGAATAACATAGGAGCTGGGGCACTTTGCTGACACACCGAGGTTCAAATCCCAACTTCAAATCAAGCAGAGAACCCTTGTTCCCAGATTGTCAGGAAAGTGGATGTACGTGAAGGTGAAAATCCCCAGCGCTGCAATGACCCCTGAGTTTATTTGAGAAAGCAATGACCTGCCTTAAGCTTCGGGTGGGGGTGCCTGGCAGCAGACCTGAGCACGCGGAGGTGTCCACTCTCTCAGCAGGAAGGAGCTAAACTGCACAACCAAACCTTCCCAGGCATTTCTCACCGACAGCCTCCCTCCTGGAGGGTAGCGCTGCTGGGTGCCACCCTCTCTCCTCGAACTGAAGAGGTAGCAGGGCACCTGTATGGAAGCTACTGATGCCAGTAGGCAGCAGAGAGCCCGACAGTACGGTGTGGCAGTCCTGATGCACCAAAATCTGACACAAGCTAATCTTTTGGAGAATAGTTCAAGCACTGATTTTTGTCAAGCATTTCTGACATAATTCCCCAGACACTACTCTGCGACCTGCTCAGCTCGGGGCCAGCATTTGTGCCTGTGTAAGCATGCTGCTGTTAGAACATATCCAGACTTCATGTTTTCCCTTATTCCCTGCTGGGAAGCTGCTTGGAGAGGGGGAACGTTGAGTTGAGAGCTGAGCTCTCTCTTCTTAGAGAGCTGAGTAGGTGCAGAGCAGCACAATATTGACTGTACAGAACTTACTGTGTCCATTACCATGGCACAAATTTCCTTCTTATGTCTCTCTTGGGTTTCACTTGTAAAGGACACCCAAGTTGTGCAATACCAAAAAATTCACAAACCGTTTACCTGATATTCACCATTATTCTTGGGTACCTGATTACATACAGCTATACACTCCATCTCCAGACCTTCAAGCCTTCGAAGCCTTTTTAATTTGTTGATTTTTTTCATTACAGGCTGAAGTTTATATTTCTGTTGCTTCTGGTTTTAAAATGAAAAAAAAGTATAAGCTGGTCTTTGCCGAGATGAGGAGAACATTTTAACTCTGGCAGGCCAACCAGAACCTATTTAAAACAGCACAAACAGAAAATGAAAACCATCTCTGTCACTTCTCAATAGCCACCAAATAAAAAGCGTAATACTTTTTTTTTTAACCTTTGATACAGGATAACCACATGCGTATTCCGTCTACTAATCTGTTTGAACAGAAACTTCTTACTTACCCCATTGCTGTCAGTCAGGAGAGGAGCTGCCGGTCGGACACAACAGTATTCCTCTAATCACTTCAAGGACCATCGGAGAATGACTGTACTGTTTTATTTAATACCCTGCTTGAGAGCAAAAGCCCCTACTGAGAAGCCGGGAGCAGACCATATGCTCTTCTTTCATGCCCACAGAGACAATTTAGTTAAATTACAAAAAACGTTTGTATCTGACTGGCTCCTTTGCCCATACTCCAAGCTGGCCAAACATGCTCCAGCCCAGAAGACAAGTGCCCTGCGCGCTAGGGGGGCACGGTGCCCAAGCTCATATACATTGTCACTAAGCACACGCTACCTGCTGGCCTTGGCAGATCCGGTATAAGGAGAGATGCAGCCAGTATAAGGAGGGATGCTACAAGCAGAGGAGTATGCATATGTTGACATGACAAATATGTTCTGGGATAAAGGCAAACTCTAAACACAAAACCACAAGCATACAGATGGATGTTTTTATTGATGTAATGATTAAGTACAGGCAAATTTATGGGATGTTAAGTAATAACATGGTTTTTGTTGAAGAAAAAAATAAGAGCCCTAAATGACAAATTATTGTCAGGAATAAGACCCAAGTTCCCAGCTAAAGGTACTCAGCAGATTCCATGAAATGCAAACCAAAAGAAGAATAGAAACTGTCAGATCCAATTAACAGAGCCTCCTACTGCCTGCGTTTAATGTCAAAAAATTATGAGACATCCACAGGGAGACAGCTGTTAGACGCTCAGAAATACTGTTACTGACCTTAGTAGGAAAGGTTAATGTGAACCACGAATCTGAATATCATCAACGTGCTTATGATAATGAAAGCCATATGACACAATCAATGCTTCAAGGAGATTTAAATTTAATGAAAGATCTGAAGGGCTCAGGACAGAGCCCCGAGGTTCGCTGACACTCACAGAGCTTACGACTGCGAAAAGCTTGATCAGCACGTGGCATCGAAAAGATGGTTATAGGGTAAGACCCAAATCTCGTCCCAACCCACAGAGCTTCTCGGACGACAACTGTTGAAGCGATACCAAAGGCAGCTGCTCAGCTGAGCAATCCTGAAGCAAATCCGCAGAATGTCACTCAAGATACTTGTTTCCCCACAACAACTGGCCTAAAAATACAAACACACCTCGTTATATGCTAAACAAATGGTCAGTTTGAGACAACATATGCTAAAGGATGTGTGGAAGGAAAGACCATAAAAATAAGTGCAAGTTTTAATGAACTATAGCAGATGCTAAAGGCTTTGTTCCAGCTGTAATGGGAGCTTCATATCAGGCTTAGAATGTGAAAAACTGGAGTCTGATGTGAATTCAGAATGACTCACTGAAATAATAAAAATGAGAATTTTAAACATCGTTTCCTTCCCTGACAGTTCAAACTCTTAAATTAGGCCCATCGCAGCATGGATAAATAATCTTACCCCATTCTGACAATTAATTCCGAAGCTGTTGGTCATCTCACCTGACCAGAGCATACATTATGTTACTGGCAGATAATAAATGTATTGACATACTAGTTCTGGTTTGAACTCTGACGTAGACTCCCAATAGGGAGACTTAAAGTATGTTTAATTATATGTAAAGATTCACATAATTTAAGTCATGCGTTGTTGTATTGCATTCCTGAATATTCTAAAGGTCAATAAACTTTTCCTTCTGTTGAGACATATTTCTATGACTGCACTGTTCAGCCCTGTCACTAAGATTTTTTAAAGACTCTGAGGTCATTTGAAAGCTAGGCTAAGCTATACAATTTAAAAAGGGGTGTATAGGGAACAGTCATTTACAGACAAGGAAATGACTAATTGGACTGGACTTTAATTTCAGTTCAGTGGTATCTCTCAGAGATACTCTTTCCTGTCAATGACTTTTAAAGATGCAGAAGTGCTGTAAGAAATTTGCTTCAGAAATACAACTTCAGTCTCTCTGAGAGGATACAGGCATCTCTGGAAATCTCAGAATCCCAAAATAGAAAAAAATTCAGCACAACGAGTCCTTGGATATACTATTCAGTAATTAACACCCATCCTGTTTTGGAAAACATGACAGACAATTGCCAATTCTGTGTTTGACTTGCTGTATATATTTTTCACAGATAAACTTCATAGGTAAGATTTTTATAGCACATTGGTGTGACTGTACATCTGTTTCCTTTGTTCTCTTGCTAATTAAGTTTTTTTTCTCCAAAAACAACTCAGAAAACACATATAAGATATTTTTCTTATATTTCTCTAGCAGTAAGGACCCTTCCAGGAAAAGTCTTAAAAAAGAAAAAGAAGTTCACAGAGTTTTAATGTAACCTGAAATTCCTAGAATGTTTTCAGGAATATTTCAGTGGTGACTGGATTGATAACACTTACTGTCTCATCACTACGCTACTTGTACACCATTATAGCACATAACAAGAAAAAAGCAACTACTGGTCCTGGCAACCTTCTAGCCTAGTCCCACTCACAAAAACCTAGTGCCCTTATTGGTAGAGCAAGTCATCTCTAGTTGCATTTTTTCCTCTTTAAGCTCTTTTTCTACTCTGTCTGTGAAAATGGTAGCTCTCGTTGTACTAGAATTTATTTACCATCATGAAATATTTTGATTGAAAAAATATTTATTTTCCACTCTCATGTGTGTGGAAAGTCACTTGGATTATTTTCTTTTTTTCATCCAAAACCTACAAGCAGGTCCCACAATCTGGATTTCCTGGCTGCATGCCAGCCCAATTTCAATAGGAAAGGTGGTCCGGGCTCTCCTGCTCTCCAGGATCCAGTGGATAGGGTGCTCTCCTGATGTTCCAAGCTGGCCAGCTGCTCCACTGGGGGACACCTGTAATTCCAGAGCCCTCCATTTGCTGTAGAAATCACATAACTATTACTCTAGTTGTCCAAGTGAAGAAAATTATTTCATGCGCTAAATCCCTTTTCCCCTGAACGCCTACTACTGAGGTAGCTCCCTAAGCAAATACAGACCTTGATGCTAGGACAGCCAGGCATGAAACTCTGGCCTGCCTTTGGCACCACAGCGCTGGCAGTGGCAACCCCCGTTCTGAAAGCCTAATGTGTCCCCATATAGCACCTGGAAGAAGCAGCTAGTGGCAGCAGTGGGAGACTCCCTCCTGTGGGGATGGAGGCCCCCATCTGCCAACCTGACCTGTTTTGGGGGAGGTTACTGCTTTCCAGGGGCTTGGAGGAGCAGCTGTAGGTGTCTGCCCCTTGGTCCCATGCTATTCTTTTGTGTTGGCACCAGCAAAAAAGCCAGGGGAGACCTGGAAAGTGACAGTCATGGCTGGATGGCTCTCATGGCAAGTATGAAAGGCTTGGGGATCCACATACACATGACCTTCTCCTCAATTCTGTCAATGAGGGGGAAGGGCTTCGGGAGGAGTGGACTGATCCTGCAGCTCAATGCCTGGTTATGCATCTTGTGTTGATGGGGACTGTCTAGAAAAGATAGGATCCAGCTGACCAAATAGAGCAAAACCTTTAAAGTAGGAACAACGAGGGATGGAAATGGTGACCCACAGTCAAGAGAGGAAATGGTAGACTGGGTTGGTAAGAAAAAGATGCAGGGTGATGTGCACAAGAGAGACTTCTTAATCAACAAATCAGGACCAAGGAGGCCCAGCTCAAGCATATGCATGCAGACAAGGAAGTGCCAAGAAGACAGCAAAAAATATATAAACTAGATAAATGAACAGTGAGGTGGATTAAAAACTGGCTGAATTGCCAGAATCAGATGGTTGAGACCAATAGCACAAAGCTCAGCTGAAGGCTGGTCACAGGGGATCCGTACAATTGCCAGTACTGTTTAGTATCCTAATTAATGGCCTGGATGTTGGGGCAGAGTGCACTCTCAGCAAGTTTTCAGGTGTTTGCTACAAAAAAGGGACAAGTGGCTGATATTCTAGATGGGTGTGCTGCCATCCAGAGTGACCTTCACAGGATGGAGAAATGGGCAAAGAGTTACCGCATGAAGTTCAGCAAAGACAAATGCAAAGTCTTGCATTTGTTATTCCTGGGCAGGAATAACACCACGCACTTGTGGGCCAAGTGGCTGGGAAGCAGCTTGGTAGAAGAGGACCTGGGTGGTCTGGTGGACATCAAGCTGACCATGAGACACCGTGGCAAAGGCGGCCAACAGCATCCTGGGCTGCTTTAGGCAAAGTGTCAGCACCAGGTCAAGGGAGGTGATCCTTCATCTATATTCAGACCTGGTAAGACACCTTTGGAGTGCTGGGTCCAGTTCTGGTCTCCTCAGTACAAGAGAGACACGGAGATACTGGAGTGAGTCCATCAAAGGGCCACAAATGTAATTAAGAGACTGGAGCATCTTCCGTACAAGGAGAGGCTGAGAGAGCTGGGACTGCTCTTTTTTTAGAAATGTGGTCATTCAAAAAATGCTTGTAATAAAGCCTTATGCCACATGACATTAATTTTGACCTTATCATACTTATGTGTGCTGATGTACATATTGTTTTCTTATGCACATGTGAAAGCACCCATGCATAAATCTCAGACAAAGGGAAAGACTGATATGCTCACGACTAATGCAAATACACACACACGTCTTTAGACATTTTATTAGCTCCTTTCTTACCCTGAACTTGTACACTGTCTAAGACAATGGAGCTCAAGCCTTGTTTGGTGTCTCCATGTCCAATGATAAAGAAAAATATGTTAGCTATAATGAAGGGTCAGACAACAACAGATACCTACAAATTACCTGTGGTTTTCAGACAAAATATGCTTCTTTGATGCACTAATGCAGCAGACTTTTTTTTGCTTAAATTGAGAGTGATATTAAAAGGTACATTTTTGCCCATTAAATGTTTTCATGACACCATTCTTGTTCAGCCAGTGAGAATTTCCAGTTAATACCCCATACAGAAGTGAGGAAAAAAAAAAAGTCTCATGAAATTTTTAAAGAATACCAAACAATCCAATCTCACTTGGCAGGGATTTTCCCACCAGCTAAGAAAGCATCCATTTTTGGGTCAGCAATGAATGGCTTGTCTGCAGCAGGGGGCTTTTAATATTTCAGCTGAGTTCACCAGGCAGTGTGTTGCTACAGTCTTTGGCAATTACCAGAAGGAATGCAGGAACAGCCAAAGCATCTGTTTTCCAGCACTTGCAGACATAAAAGGCTTTCTAAAAAACACAGGTACTCTGAGCCCTGAATGCTTACTGCAGTACCAAGGATAGGGAAGCAGAGACCATGGTTTTCTTTCCTCTCTGTATCCCATTTACTATTTATTTGCAATTTCACCTCTTTTATAGTGTTTTCAGTTATGATTCAGTTATGGTTTCAGTTATGCTCAGCTCCTTTCATTTTCTTCTCCTATGTTGCAAGTGCTATTTTATTTCTTATTTCTCCCCTTCTTCCCATTGTATCAACCTTTTAATGCTAGGAACCTGCTAAACTTCTGATTTTTATTTGGGTCCTCTCCAGTTCTGATGCAACATCTGTAGTTTTCTGACCATGATTTTGAAACCCCCCTGTCACTCCCCTCTTCCTGCTGTAGAAGGGATGATCCAGAAACAAATTGAAAGCTGATGCCTGCGCAGCTCTGTGCCCGTGGTCTATGCATGATGCCGAGACAGTGGTTGTATGTGGGAAGCTCCAGCATAAGGAACAGCATGGTAAAAAATATACTATAAGGCCATTTGGGGAAGAAAAAAAAGTGAAGACTTCAAAAATTCATAGACAGGGGAGTCCTGTGAGATTATGGGCAAAAAAGACAGCAGAAAGATGAAGAAAAAAATGTCTGTGGAGAGCAAAGGTGCCTGTGGGGACACATTTTGAGGAGGAAGAGAGATGTGAGTAGAGTGGGAACTAACAAAAAGAATTATTCCTATCTGCCTTTCAGCTGGTACTGAAAAAAGGCCCATGATATACTCTTAGGCATGTTCTCAAATGAAAAGTAACTCAGAATTAGAAGGGAAAATGGTGACAGATTTACAACATAGTTATTAGAAATCCCAACCAAAGCTGCAAAGTGCCATGGGGTAACAATGAAGGGTAGCCATTGATGACAGTAGCTAGATTTAGATTTGATACCCTGTAGAGAGAAATGCCTCTTGGTCCTGAGCACAAGGCGGATTTTTTTACTTCCTTGTGCCCTGTGGCACGTCTCACTAGAAGAATGCATGGCTGTTTCCCAGTCGTTTCAATAAAGGTCTCGAACTTGCTGAGAATGTCCTTTCAAAATAGCAAAAAGGTGTAAAAGATCAAGGAAATCTTAACAAAGCTTTGGAGCTAAATGGGTAGTTTTATTTCCTCATGATGTCAATAATTTGCTCTGTAATTACAGCCGATACAGTTATAAAGATAAATGATAGTCAGCTAAAATTATCTAGAAGGATAATTGTCTCCTTAAATCACACAAAGACAACCATTTGCATATGGCAAAATCCTGGCGTGTTCTTTAGCAGTCCTGTCATTTGTGCTGGTTTCCCAGCAATGTACCAGCCTAATTCGTTTTTGGTTTGGTTTTAGGTGGAAGTACAAAAACAATTGATCCAGACTCTCGTCATTCATGCTGAGGCTGGATTTGTTTTATGCCTCTTTCTGTGGGACACCCAGGGAAGCTGAGCAGAGACCCAGCCCTTTTCTGTTTCAGGGTTAATACTCCTGGTCCAAGCTGCCCACATGAACAGGCACAGGGTTTACCCTGCCAGAAAGGCTTTCCTCCCTCCCAGCAGTACCTGTCTCACAATCAGCTTTGTGTGGCCCTGGGAAACATGGATTCCAGCCCAACTCTTCAGCCTTTCTCCAGCTCTTTAACCTCACACACCAGCTGCAAGACCCCAAGCAGGGCCACAGAGGTCTTGCCACTCTTGGTATTGCCTTGCTATATAACCCACCACAAAATGGGGAGATCTCAGTTCCTTGGGGCTGCTTTCTTTCCTGAACGTGACCATAGTTTTTGCTGGGAACACCGATGCCTTTCTATGCGCATTCAGTGGCTGGCTGCTTAGTTAAGGGGCTAGCTAAATATTTTTTCCCTTCAGAAAAGCTGATTTTTGGCAAACAGTGTGGTGACTAGGGATACACCATGTAGAAGATGAGAAATTGTGGACTGTAGGAAGCTCTGTGCATGACACATCTGCATAAAGGCTGTCTTGGTGTCTGTGAATGTGTCTGTCTATCTGTCTTTATCTGCCTGTATCTATTATCTGTATTTTCATTTCTGCCTAAGTATAGTGTGATCAGTCATTAGTAAAGGCCAGTTACAGCTGACATTCAAAGACTGAATGTCTTTGAATTAAACCTGAGACCAGCCTGTTGCAAAGAACTCTCAGCTTACTTCGCAGAAGAAATAAACTGAATGCGACAGGAGCTCACAGGGGCAGAAAACTTTCAGTTGGTCTGGTATGTATTAACCACCTCACTACCCCAGCATAATGAAACTCCATCAAACACAATGAAACTCTAGAAGCCCCTATGATTATGTGAGCTGCCTCCTACAAAGCAGATTTGTACTCTCCCTGACTGGTGAAAGCCAGTGGAAAAACTACTGTCTGCTGCTAATGGAAATTATCAACACCTTCTTCAAAGAAGCTAGCTTGTCAAGCTCCCTGAAAACAGCCATAGTTTCAAAAAGAACAAGGAAGTTAGAAAAGCCATATCACCCATTTCCCTATCTCCAGCCTGGGAAAATTGCTGAGAGGCAGAGAATGAAAAGCATGTGACATCTGCCATCATGTGTCGTAACTGGGCTTAACTGGTCCTCAAGGTACTGTAATATTACTTAGGACAATGAATACCAATCATATCCTAAAGCTCCTAGTTTTTGGCTCTCTGCAGCTCCAGAACTGCAGAGCATGAGTAACAGAGTCACCACACCTGGAGTAATTGACATTACCGTGGTTTTAATTATTCCTCCTTAACAAAAGTCAGTGACTCATGGTAGGCAATAGTCTTTTTAGCCCAAGTGTTCTTTTTTTCATCTTTTCAAAATATAAAGATAATATTTGGGATTGTGATGGGATGTTATGTGATGTCAGGCCCACAGAAGGCTGATAACGCTCTGGCGTAGCCAGCAACATTGTAAGATTGCTTTTTTCTCTAGAAGTAATCAGCATCCAGAGGAAAAGCTGCTGACTCAGACTATCCACGCCAGACTTAAATAATGCTACCTGGAAGAAAAGAACGAACTAGCTGAAATACCATATTCCATTTCCATGTTTTCCCCTATTTACGAGACTGGATAGAAGTGGATGCATTTGACAATTTTCTGGACAATTGATGCTAGCAGTGTAAAATGCCTTATTTTAATCACCAGCAGTGAAATCAATCTATCTCATCTAGTTCAAGCTGACTCAAGATAAAGGTGTGAGTTTAGCTAATCATCTAGACTCCTTCTGTATTCTGTGGAGACTTACAGACATTTATGAAAGGCGATTCATCCCACCCTGGGTATTCAGTAGAGGGTGGAATAATCACTCTTTAGAGGTGTCTGTCCTTCTCCCCCGGCTATAGCAGGAAGCTAAGTGCTAGTTTTGGCTAAATGATTAGCATTTAATTGGTAGGCAAGATTAATTCCAGTTCATTTTAAAACTTCCCTGGCTACAACATGCTTAATGCCTTCCCATGAATTTTGTAACATACTTTACTATTGCCTAGAGGTGGAAATGAGGCGTGTTTCAAGCTCTGGAACTCAGAGGCAGATTTCCGCCTTGTGCTAAGCTGCTGGAGCCACATTAATCCTTTATTTCATCTTTCTCCTGGGTTCGTCTGTGGCCATGGCTGGTTTGAAACCTGGATTTTACTTTTCAGTGGTAACAATGAGCTGGGTCTTACAGAAACGCGAAGATACCCTAGGCAAAGGCCCTAAGGGACATGAGACCTTTTTTTTTGCTGGGGTTTTGTTACTTAGGGGCTTCATGTTGAGAAGGGTGGTGATTTTCCTGCTTTTTTCAGGGCATAAGATTGAACCACAGACATTTAAGGCCATGACCTATCTGCAGGATAAGGATTAAAAATGATGCTAGATTGGGACAGGATTTTTAAAATGATGAACAAGTTAGATGCCTGATCAAGAATGTCATATGCGAACAGGTACAAATCACTCTTCCCTTCTGCCTCTAGCCTTTTCTTCCTCCCACTCTTCCTTTTCATTTTCAGCTCATGCAGAATTCTTGGTGTATTTTAATAACATTTTTTGCCTCCCAAATTCTGCTTTCAGTGAGAATCCATTTGGATCGTGATAATCAAATGAATTTTTCAATAGTAGTACATTAAATTGCAATTCTGTAGTACCGAGTTTGGATCACTATTCTTCCTAATTTTTTGTGTAAAGCTGGTGCTTCCCACTGTCATTGTGCAGCACTGAGAGAAGTGAATCGCTGACCCTTCCTAGGGGAGAGTCATATAACACAGCTTCAGGTTTCTGTTACTGAGTTTTATAACAGTTGTAACGTAAGAATTTATTGCTGACCTGATACGCAGGAACAAAATCTTGCCACTTAATAAAGCTATTAAACACTCTGGATTTTTCCCACATAAGAGATCAAACTTACATCATTACCCAAATTTCCCTGGCACTACTAGTCAGCCTTTAATGCCATTGTACAGAATCATATGGTTTGTCCATAGATTTTATAATCCGCAAAGATACTGTGTCTGGAAAGTGTTTTTATTGCAATTCAATGCATCCTAGATATTACCATCAAAGATTAAACATCACTCTATCAACAGTGCTTGTTAGGGAAAACCACCTGGTGTATATACAGTAAAGGTTATTATATTTCCCTTTCACAGTAGAGGTCTTTAAGTCTTCACAATGGACTAGGTTTTTATAGCTGAGATTAAAGCTGAGAATATGACAGGCAGAGAGAGGTGCTCCTCTGTTTATTGAATTATCTGATGATTTAAACAGGAGGGAAAAAAGATAATTTTCCCCCAAAAGCTTCTTTTCTTTTTTTTCCCCCCAAGCAATCATATGTATAATGCCAAGTTCTAAAAACATAATTCTTCTAAGAAAGTTTCCACCTGTATTGTTTCAGGTATACATATTACTCAAAAAGGGATTTTTGATTTGTTTAAATCTTGAGTTGTGTGCTTTCATGTGCAGCTGAAACTAGATTAATTAGAAGTGGAATTAAGGTAAGATTTATTTTTTAAAACCATAATTCTGTTACATTAATCACTGGAACAATTTTAATATAAAAAGTCTCCACCTATTGAAATCTTTAAAACCACCCTGAGTGCACACTTAGGAGACACACTCACACTGGAAGGTACTGGGGTAAGTCACTGAATGAAATTGAGTTTTAATGCCAAGGGCGATACAACCCCGGGGCTGGCTCTGCGAGGTGCGGCCGTGAGCCTGGCTCAGCTTTGCTCTGGCAGAGGTGCTCCTGGGGGTCCGTGAGCCCTCCCCTAAGCTAAAGCCACATGAGCACAGAAAAGTGAAAGCGAAGACGGGAGTGAGTCTGTAAAGGTTAGTCCAGGCCTTCAGAGGGAAATACTGATGTGAAGGCTGTCAAACCGGGTGGTGGTGGGAAGTAGAGAGGCAGATGATGGCAACTCAGCAAGATAAAGGTTCAGACATGCAATGAGGAACTGGTGGCTGCAGGGCCAGAAGAGCCTCACCAGTGAGTGGTGAGCTTATTAGTACTTATCAGCCAATAATTACATGCTGTGTACTCACAAACTGCATATAGTCCTTCCTCAAGTCTCTACGCAGGCTGAAAGATGCCCAGTTGATAGGTCCCCCATTACAGCTATGCCGATACACTCCGAGGGAGCTGGATCCATAGCCGGCATCCCGTGGCATACCCTGCCTGCCCCTGGCTAGCAGCTCCCTCCCCGTCCCCCAAGCCAGCCCACAGGCCACCCTGGCACGCTCGCACGCAGTGTCCGGTGTCCTCCGAAGTGCACGTTCCTGCTCCCTCTTATTGCCACGCTCACAGGTCTTGTGTGTGAGGAGTGAGCCTTCAGCCCAGGGGCTGGCCTCCAAGGCCACCCTCCACAGAAAACAGAGAAGCAGCCAGTCTTCCTTTCTGGGCTTAAAACTAGCAATCCAGCTATCTAGATGCCTATCTGCATGAAACTTTCATTTATTTGGGCAAAATATTAAAGGTAGGTAATATATAATGGAAATATATACACATTTATTTACTGAATCTATGCCCTGATTTACAAGTAGACTGGGATAAAAATGTTCCCTAAATGGCTTAAGACCCTCACCAAGGTCCTGCAAGCACCTTCTCCTCTTACTAGACATAACTTATCCTATCCTGACTCTTCCCCTGGAAGCTGAAGCTGAGGCTTGCTACTGAGAATTTCACAGGGTGTGAAGTGCTAACCTGGCAGCATCTGGCCTGGAGACACTGAAAAAAAGAAGAGGAGCCTTCTGCAAGTTCAACAGCTTCACAGTGAAAATGATGAGATTCTTAGTAACTGGAACACATTTAAGATTGCTTGTCATGTTATAGCTGTTCATTGATGAGGAATCACAGCATTCACATGCCGTTTCAGTTTTTAATATTAAATTAAAATTGATCCTGAAACAAGCATTGAATAATTTTTGAACTTTTTGTAAGCATTTTTTCTTTAACTTTTTCTATTTTAATTTTTTTTAAAGCACAAAAAGACATCTCCAAAACAGATGGGAAGTTGGATTAAATTCACTGATATAACTCTGGAAAAAATGTGAGGCTACAAATTTGTGGCTTTTTTAAAAGAAGCATATTTGGAAAAAGTTGTTAAGTCTTGTTGCCAGGACACTTAAAAAATGTTTTTGTTTCAAATTCATTTTATGAAGACTTAGCTTGTATTTCACTTATGTCGATGGATGAGCCATTAATTGGTTGAAGCATTGATGCACATACGGATAGAGAAGACCCACACCCTGGGAATACCATCTGTAAGCCTGCCTCAGCTGGAAAGTCTATGGCTCTGCTAGCATGTGAGTTATGTTGCAACAAAGCAATTAACTTCTTCCACTTTGCCTCCTAACATTATAAGTTAACTTGGGAATGTCCAGTGTTAACACAGCTCTACAGCTTCCAGACCACAACTGGCTTGTATACGGCCAGCTTAAAAACTGGGCATTTGCCAAAGTGGACATACCTAAAAGAGAGCATAATGATGTGTGTACTGGGTCCTTGCCACACAGATGGTCTCCCTGCTAATGCTGAAGGCAACATGCTGCCATCATTAATTTTGACCCCCCACTCATGTATGGCACGTGGGAGACAAGCCCCGAACTGTGAGAGCCGTCAGAGTGCATGGAGGTCTGCAGGAGCCCAGGGCTGGGGCTGACACCCTGGCAGCGGTACTGCTGCAGGGCCAAGGGGGCTGCTGCAGAAGATGAGTCTCCCCCCGGGGTTCTTCAGGCTGTAAGCAGACGGGATGGCCAGACAGACAGGGGTCTGGCAGCTGCATCCTGAGCACGTATGTGGTCTCCATTAGGGGTGCAGAAAGGACACTTTGATTTTCTCGGGCAGAGCGAGCGCCTGGTCCCCCAGCGGATGCAAATCCATCTACCCCTCTGCAACATGTGCAGATGAGAGCAGCACGGAGGCAGCACCAAACCTCTGTGCACCTCCAGCCACTGCAGTAAGTGTCCTGGGAGCAGAGATCTGGCCTTAAATGAATAAATCACACAACATAGATGGAGGAATTCATGCCTTCTGCTGTATACTTCTTTAAGTATGATAAAGAGCAGTCGTTAGCTTCTTCTGTGCAAGTAAAAATATCTTCAGCTGACTCTTTCTTCTGCCTTATGCATATTCTTTTCTGATTCTAAGATTCCCCATTT
The DNA here is from genome assembly GCA_013401315.1 of Balaeniceps rex. NCBI lineage: Eukaryota > Metazoa > Chordata > Aves > Pelecaniformes > Balaenicipitidae > Balaeniceps > Balaeniceps rex. Next base: position 32,389 of record VYZW01023158.1, read on the forward strand.
GCATCACAGTGCTATCCTGATTCCCAATGGTATGAGATTTTTTTTCATACGTTCTCTTTTCTTCCTAGATTAGGCCAGTGATTTATTGTATCCACTAAGGACTTTTCTAAACTCAGACCAGTATGTGAATCCCCTTTCTTTGCTTCCTGACTTTATTCAAAACTTGAGACACCACCAGTAATTCAAATGCAAGTAGCAGTGCTGGGAATGGTTTCTGACTCACTGTAATTACTGGCGCAAATGCAGTTAAATAGAGCTACTGATAAGTCTGCTATGAGGAGGATATCGCAAAGGGAAAAGGTTCTCCTCCTCCTTCCCATTATACATAAAAATAACTGTATTCTAAAAGGGCAGGAAATAAAAAAAGGGGTTTTTTCCTTTCAGCCTGAGCCTCAAGATGATATGCCCAAGAGGGCCTACCAAAAGAAGGGGATCAAAGTTCAGCAGTAACATAGAACTAAATGAGCAGAGATTCCATTAGAGATTAAAATGACAAAATTAAGGTCAATTAATTTAGGTCAACCACGGAGTGACCCAGTTGTTAACTATGGGCTATTTTACATGTCTAGAGTACCTTGCCTGGTGTTCTGGAGAAGCCATGTCTCCTATAGATCCTGTGGCACATCTGCCAGTCCCCGCAGACATCTCCCATGCCCTCAGGTTTGTCAAATGGCACTACATGCCTATGCTTAGGCACCAGTCACTTACATGTTGGCATTTAGGTGTTTTAGTTTTGAACCAAACACCTCATAGGATAACTGTTTCCTCTTTCATCTCATCTGAAATTTTTGTTTGTTTGTTTGTTTATACTGCATATACTGCATACTGGAGAAAATGTTTAGTAGTTTTTGGAAAAAGAATCTTTTTTTTTTTTTAGAGTAACAGTCATTATTTTCAGCTCTTTATGTTTCTGTTCATGTAAAATAAATTGGTAAGCACCTAGAAAATAGCTTAAAAATGAGTAGAATTTAACATGCATTTGTCAAGAACAAATATATCTGACAAATCTTATTTCCTTCTACAGTAGGGTAACCAGATCTGGGAAGAGACAAGAGGCAGTACTTCTCATGTAGTTAGTACTCAGTGAAGCTTCTGGCACTGTCTCCTGTGACCATCTTAGAAACAAGGGAAATGTTATCAGACCGAAACTACCACAAGCAGGTATAAGAGTCATTAGAAAAACTCTGCTCAGAGAATAGTTATCTTTAAGTTCATTGTCACAATAGTGGCACTGATGAGTGTTCCTCAGAGGAAGGGATGGTCTGTCTCAGGCTGAACACTTCTTGGTTAGCTCCCAGACACCCCAAAGAGGCGGAACAGAGGATATATTTATTACATTTGCAGCTGACACAAAGCCAGACTGTAAATTCATTGTAGCACAGGACTGGAAACAAACATGATCCTGACAAGGCGGGATTAAAACCAGACATGCTCCTGACAAGGTGAAGACAGACTGGAGGTAGCTCTCCTGAAGAGTCTATAGGGATTGCAGTGACTGTGATGGGTATGTTATTCAACATTGCCATGGTGTCATGAGAAAGGCATGGGGTTTGAAGACCTGAAAGATGATTGTTTTTATCCTTCTGCTGCTGAAGTCTTGCACTGAATTTTGTATCCAGTTTTGGGCACTGCCTTTGTAGTAAAAGCAATGTAGATCAATTGAAAAGAATCCACAAGTAAGCAATACAAATGATGACAAATCTTGAAAAACGTGATTTGTGGGGAAAGACTGAATCAGCTAGGGACTTTAAACCTGAAACAAGAGAAAAAAACCCATAGGGGATGTGGTATCAGTCTTCAAGCAGAGCAAGCGAAACGTTGCCTAACTGCCTTATTTGGATGTTTATGGCTCTTGGTGTCAGTTAAGCTCATTCAGTAGGCCCATGTGTGCTCCAGTTAAACCTCTTTACTGGTGTTGATATGCCACAAGACCATAATGGGGTTCATCACATACTCTGAGAAGGGCAAGGATGCTATATTCAGCATTCTCAGCACTTGGGCCTGGCCTAGCCCTGCTTGGGAGAGCTGATGGGACACAAGCACAGCACTGCGATACTTGCAGGCACACTGAATTCACCGAGTTTCCCTTGCCTAAAGTGATTATGAAGCATGCCTCTGCCAGGAGAAAAGTGTAGAGTTTATAAATCTTGTATTGTCGTTGGCTCGTGTAGTTTATATTCTTTTCATTTTTCGGTAATAAAAGGTGACTAAATAGGTGTGATTCTTCTAGTACGAGCTCGATGAGCAGTTCTGAGCAAGTTTAGATTGGGTATGTCTGAGGCAGGGCTGCAGAAATGTGATGGAAAGCTGTCTTTCAGCCAAAAGTGAAATTAAACAATTTTTTCTACTGCTGTCTGGAATTTGTGACTCAGAGATAATCCCCAAACTATGTTGATTCAGGGAGAGAGAAAAAAATCCTCTGAACTTCATTTTACTCATCTTGCCCACAGCTCATTAATCCCAGTAAAACCCCTCTTTGTTCTCTCCCTTACCTGTGCACCTGCTGTTATTACCCTTGACTTCTTTAATTCTACACCACGAAATAATTTTGCTCCAGAGCTGTTTCAGTTCCTATGAAATTACTTGGAGGAGAAAGCTTGTGTGAGCAGGGAAGAGTGGCTTGGTTTCAGGGAGTCGCCTTGATCTAATGTGAGGGTGTGAGGCTGGGAGCTGTTCCCTTCCCCTTGCCATGAAGGTTGCTATCCTTGGTCATAAAAAGTCAGGCAAATCCACCCATGTGTTGACCTGACATTTTTCCTCACTACAGATTTCACTGTTTTCCTCAAGGTTATCCCTAGGATAAATCTCTGAAAAGCTGCCTCCAGCTGAATATGCCCTGTGATTTCCCATCAATGGGAATTCCTTAGCGAGGCAGTGATTCATGAACAAATTGCTAATCTGTTGACCATTATCTTAAATTGAGATTAGGTAAGGTTTAAATACCATTCTTACTTTTGTTAAGCTCGATTCTGCCCAAACTAAAATCATTACTGGAAGTCACAGGTTTACTTTAGCAGAAATTAAGAGGTAGAGTTAACATTCTTTATTACAAAAATCAAGACACATTCATACAATCCAAAACTTGCTAATAAATTGTTATTTCTTTTCATATCCACAGTTTCCTTGGCCTGGTAAAAGAAAATCACCGACAGATGGCCAAAGCACCATCTTTTATAACCCAAATCATCTAGATTACACATTCATTTATATATATCCCATAACACATCTGCAGTATCTTATTTCAATAACTAAACATCAGTTCATTTACATTTACAGAAATTCCATATTTTAACACCATTCAGAGCACAATAACCTTACAAAGATTTTGTCAAAATCCTTTTGGATTACAGTGACTGTAGTTACATTTCATTAACACCCTCGATAGTGAGACCTCACCAATGCCTTGGCAAAACTTCCTCATCATCCAGCATCAAACATCCTCCCTACCCTTCAGACACATTCCATTCCAGCAATTTGGCCCAAACCCATCCATCGTTGCTTTCAGCCACTTAACCAGCGCGTGCTTCTGTGTAAAAGACAAATCAGCCCTACTTCTGCCACATCAACCCACCAAGCTCCCAAACCTAGAGGCCTCATAGGAACGTAGTACTCGCCTGGTTACATCATTTACCAAAAACCTTGATAGGGTCAACTAGAGACAGAAAAAATAGCATTCCCACCATGCTATTGGAAGGCCCCAGTGTTTATAAGGAGATAGGATTAATTTCACGATTGTATGGTTTGGGCAATACCTAAGGACGCAAGGCCCCACTTGCATGTGAATCAGGATCGTAGGCTGACTGAGTTTTAGGCAGCAGAAATGAAGGAAAGTTTTGTTCAAATAGTGAAAATTAACAGAAGTCATGAAGCAAGTTGCCACAACCAGTGAAAATAAGTTACAGTTTAAAAGCTGTCTCCATTTCTATGATCACTGATGTTACAAATCACAAAGATAAGGAGAAAGACTGACATTTTACAAAAGTTTTTCGTGCTGTGTTGTTTCCTGCTGTTGGATATTTCAAATTTCTTTTTCTTTTTTAATGAGTAGAAAAGGAAAAGAAAATGTTCCCAGTTCCTTCTTTCTTGACTTGTATTTCAGTTCCTTTATTTTCTGCTTCTGCTTCCAACTCCGAGACCCCTAAGCAGGATGGGCCAGTGCAGTTTCACAAGCTATTCCCATACTCTCTGCAAATAGAAACCCTCAGAATGGTCCCTCCAAAGCACACCAGACTATCTCAGTCCTGTCCATATTCCACTTTTCACTGTGATTTGAACCCCATTAAATCCCTCTTTGCTGAGCCTTTTCCAAAATATTTGCCTAGTTTGGGTTGGTTTTCCTTAGTTATCCTTCCTGGAGTACTAATCCTTTTGCCATCAGAAAGTGCTTCCTGCAGAAACTCTCACCTTTTATTTGAGCAATTCTTTTTCTATCAGCCTGAAGAGTATCAACATCTTCACTATAACATTTCTCCAGCCTGAGTAATTTCCTTCCCTTTTACGAAGCACAAGCAGTTAACAATACTTTGCATGTGGAGGGGTTTTCAACTGTGCACTCTATTAACCTGAAGGATGAATCATACCTCATCACAGCATCATTAGAGAAATACTCAAGCTGTTTAGAAATAGATAAAAAGAAACCTCTGAAAGTAACCTATACAGTGTAGAGAGGTGAGTCTAAGATAAAACCCTGGAAAAAAGTATATTTGCATCCATCCACAGAATATTTTTCTCTCCCCATTAAGATTTTCTGGACAGTAGCCAACCAAAACAATCTCCATGAATATCAAAAGGACTCTCAGTTATCCTTCAGAGAACCAGCCCTATTTCCTTTGCAGAAGATGCAAATAAATTACATAGTAAAATAAGTACTTTTGACCTCAGCATCCGACTTAAATGTTAAAGAGCCAGCACTTCTCAGCTCTCTCTTATACATTCCTTTTAACTTGTAATTGTTGGCTACTTTTCCATTAGAAGAGAGTTATGCTGAGGAGCTCTTGATTCCAGAAACTAAACCCATTTGGCACAGGCACTGTGAGTTTAATA
>VYZW01023162.1:374-12299 GCA_013401315.1 Balaeniceps rex
CTCAGGAAAGTATGTTTTTCTTAGAGAAATTAATCGGGTTTTCTTTAAATAAATGTAAATAATCGAGTCTTTCCTAGAACATTGTTTTGGTGCTTGGAATGATTTTAAAGGAATCCGAGGATGGCTCAACTCCTTTTAATATTTTGCCTACTTTACTGTTGAAAAGTGTATGTTTATAGTCTGTATGTCTGTGTTACATGACTAAAATTAGATGGGATTAATCAGAGTGTTGCTTTTCTTTATCCAGTGAACAGTGTGGTATGTTTGTCAGTCACAAAGAATTTTTAGGGGTAATAAGCATGTAGTAGTAACAGATCAGGCAGACAATGATCCTTAAATTGTAAATGAGATCAGAAGTACTGTGATGCAATGTTTTTCTTATGATGATACACACGTATGTGCATGTTTGCATGCATACTGTGTTCACTGTGTTCATCTTAAGCAGTGCACAGCTCATTCTGTAATCAGATTAGTTCAATCGTATTAGAGTACTTTATACTCTGAGGGTATTCCCTTAATCCCATTCCTTTAGCATGCAGAAAATACGGCAAATAGCAGTAATGAACATTAGGCTCAAGGAATAGTCCCTTCCTCTCCACCTCCATCTCTGCAGCTTTAGAATTGAAGAGACTTTGCCTGAGCTTACAGTGGGAAAAAAAAAACAAAACCAAAACCAAATGCAGACACTCTTAAAATTCATACACTTTTCTCTGCTGCCCTTTTAATTGTTTAGGTCCATTTTACCAAATAACCATTTGGACAACTAGAAAGGTTATATTGCTGAAATACATAAAACAACAGGCACTAAAGTATCATGTCTTACAGATTATCATACTTTATTAGCATATGCACCTTTGATGTTGTATAAAACACCACTTACAGTTTACTAGTCATAACATATACTTACAAAAGTAAAATACTTGTTTATTCTTAGAATCATAGGATCACAGAATGGTTTGGGTTGGAAGGGACCTTTAGAGGTCATCTAGTCCAACCCCCTGCCATGAGCAGGGACATCTTCAACTAGATCAGGTTCCTCAGAGCCCCGTCCAACCTGACCTTGAATGTTTCCAGGGATGGGGCATCTACCACCTCTCTCGGCAACCTGTTCCAGTGTTTCACACCCTCATCATAAAAAATGTCTTCCTTGTATCTAGTATGAATCTACCTTCCTTTAGTTTAAAACCATTACCCCTTGTCCTATCGCAACAGTCCCTGCTAAGAAGTTTGTCCCCATCTTTCTTATAAGCCNTCTTCCCTTGTCCACTGATGTAGTCACTCCATCATAGAAGGCCACTAGGTTGGTCAGGCAGGAATTCCCCTTGGTGAAGCCATGCTGGCTTCTTTCTTATGTATACTTTAAGTAAAATATCAGTAGGCTTCCTATGCATATTAAAAAGTTTCAGCATTCCTTTCTGCCAGGTAGTCATTATGGCTGCATCTTTTTTAGTAAATTAAATATACCTACTTGGCTTGGAGGCCAACTGACATGAAATACTCTATGTCTATACTTTTAAATTGTCTTGCCCTCCAAAACACTTCAGTTTCATCCAGATCACCTTCTGGGACTGGTCCCTTGTGCAAGCTCCATATTTGTATCCAGATCTGCAGTTGTTTGGGAGAGTAATAGATGACTTGGACCAAATCTGTGTCAGGGACCATTCCAACAATTTAACAGTATAGGCAATCAGGTTCCATTGTCCAGGAATTTTCCTAGACAGTTTGATTTACAAGCATGGATGTAACTCCTACTACATGTAGTAGTTTCAGACTCTAAAATTCTAGTGACCTTGCTAGCATCTGAGTAATATGTAATGTGGTTTTAAATCACACCAATGTGCACATTTTGAATGCTGTTGCCATCTCTATCGAATTCTACAATAACTTTGGGTTCTGAGGAGAAAAGCAATTCATATATTCCATTTGCTACCTTCAACATGAACCAGATTGTCTGCTTTTACTGGCACATTTAGAAAAAAAAATATGGCACCTAAATTTTTTTGTGTATGTTCTTTTAAATTTTAATGGGTGTGATTGATTTTGCCTATCCATGATGTTTTCTATTATATTAGTAAATATGTTGTGAAGTTTTTTGTTTTCATCATCACCTCGTTAGTTGAGCACCATATCAATATCTGCTGAATCTTGACTGAGAAACAAAATAAAACCTCTGAGTTTTGGCAGTACTTATTTTAGAAGATTTGTACATTAACAAAGTGAATATTAAGTAATGTTATAACTAATACCAGTCAGCATGTAGTGAAGGATAGATATCTATCAGTTTACAAGGAATATTCCTGTAAAATAATTCAATTCTAGGCCGGTCATTTTGGCAGATCTGTAATGGAAAATAACTACAACTTTAAAAATAGTAATTTTTCCAGTTCAAGAGCTGCAGGATTCCATCACAACTACTTTAAAAACATGAAAGTGTAATTTACAGATGTAGTTTATGAATTTTTTAGACATGCAGAGACAGAAATCTCTGTGCTGAAGAGTTAATGCTGCAAGCAGCCAATGTACAGTTAATTGAGAGGTTAACTGAGAGATATGGATCAGTGTCCTTTCCTTTTCATGTTTTTTCTATTCTAGCTGTTTCTTGCTTATCATTTTGAAACTATTTTTTATTTAGGGAAATTCTCCTCCAACTGCATACATTGTTATACATATAAAATGTGCTTTTATGTTTCTCTTCTACCAAAAATATTTTAAAACCATCTGGATTTTGCTGCATTACTCAGGCCTGCTCTTTTGCCACAATAGAGATTTCTTGAGTTGTCTTTGATCCTTACCTTCCTTGCTCTTTTGCATTTAGACAGTTTCTCTTTAGCACCTACACCACTGGATTTTAATTTTAATTTCTTTTTCTTTCATCCGGGGCTGCAGCCTCTGTCTCATAGCTTTCCATTACAGTGAGCTTCAGGGTATGGGGATGTTCTATCACAAGCTGCTGGAAGCTTTCCGTAAGGTGGATTTTGAATGAACAGAATTCATTAGTTCTTGCATGCTGAGGCTGCCTTCCTTTCTGTCTCTTCAGAAAGCATGTTTATATCTGTTGGTGCATTCCAAACTAATATGTTCCTGTTTCACTGTTCTTCACATGTAAAATTCTCATTTCGTAAGAATGCTTTCCCAACTTACACTTCAGATCATTTCCTCCAAATGTATATAGCTGATGATTGCATTGTTTCCAGTGTCCAAGCGAACACCACCTCCTTTTTACCCCTCTTTGTCCTTCACAAAGAAGCTACATCGTTTTATAGTAATAAATATTAATTATCCTCCTGATTCTCTGCTATAACAATTCATAACAAGCTGATTGTACTTTCTGTACTGACTATATGAACAGATACAGGAGAGGCTTGGTGATGTTTGCTTGAACACTTTGTCTGGGAGTCTGTAATACAGTGGCAGATAAACGTACTGAAATTTCTGGATAGTTTTTAAAGGAGACAAGAACGTAGACAATTACCATGGTGAGGACATAGTAAACACAATTAACCTAGAAAGATTAAGAAGACAAAGCTTCTAATGAGCAACTAGTAGAATCACCTACCATCGATGGCGATAGTAAAGGATTTTGAGTACTCAGCTATCTTTTGATGAAAGGAATACAGCAAAATAAAACCATCAGATTCCAAATTAGCAGACTTCAGCTCTGAAAATTAATATGTAATATTTCACAGAGGTAAATCTAAGAAAAGACTAAAGTAAAACAGCCATCACCTTAAATACAGTATGCTATTATACTAACTACACATTCCTCCAGTGCAGACGGTATACAGTGTAGAGCAACAACCCAAATAAATCATAATGTCTTGTTTGACCTCAAATATAAGAAGTAAGCACAAAGAAAGCAGAAGCTAGGTCAAATGGCAACAGATGAGTAGAAGAGAATTTTTTACTGCAGTAAATATTGCCAGTGAGTCCTTTTCACATTTTACTGTAGAATATATTTCTTTTCCTTACGGAGATACTTACGTGCCCTGCCTATCCTTTCCCTCAAGGGACCAGTTTAATACAGCACATTTATCTTCCTGGGTTTAGTCCCTGTTTAAAGCCTTTGAAAAGGAATGAATCTTCCTCGATTTATTAACAGCATAGGCTCTTAGTTTTCTTATCATTCAAGATTATCAGCTTTGCCAAGCACAAGACATGAAATGAGATGTGACTAAAGAGGGTCCTGCACTTGGGCCACAACAACCCCATGCAACGCTACAGGCTTGGGGATGAGTGGCTGCAAAGCTGCTTGGCAGAGAGGGATCTGGGGGTGTTGGTCGACAACCGACTGAATATGAGCCAGCAGTGTGCCCACGCGGCCAAGAAGGCCAACGGCATCCTGGCTTGTTTTAGAAACAGTGTGGCCAGCAGGACAAGGGAAGTGATCGTCCCCCTGTACTCAGCACTGGTGAGGCCGCACCTCGAGTACTGTGTTCAGTTTTGGGCCCCTCAGTACAAGAAGGACATTGAGTTGCTGGAGCATGTCCAGAGAAGGGCAACGAAGCTGGTGAAGGGTCTGGAGAACAAGTCTTATGAGGAGCGGCTGAGGGATCTGGGGTTGTTTAGCCTGGAGAAGAGGAGGCTGAGGGGAGACCTTATTGTCCTCTACAACTACCTGAAAGGAGGTTGTAGTGAGGTGGGTGTTGGTCTCTTCTCCCAAGTAGCAAGTGATAGGACGAGAGGCAATGGCCTCAAGTTGCGCCAGGGGAGGTTTAGATTAGATATTAGGAAAAACTTCTTCACAGAGAGGGTTGTCAAGTATTGGAAGAGGCTGCCCAGGGAAGTGGTGGAGTCCCCATCCCTGGAGGTATTTAAAAGACAGGTAGACGAGGTGCTTAGGGACATGGTTTAGTAGTGGACAGGTGCGGTTGGACTCGATGATCTTAAAGGTCTTTTCCAACCAAATGATTCTATGATTCTGTGATTCTAGGGGCAATATGGCAAATGTGAAAAATCTCTCTGGTACAGCAAGAGAAGTAAGAGAAAGACCAAGAGAATTTTAGTTCTCTAAAAAGTGGAAAGGCCAAAGATTTTTATTAGCTGTCATTGAAGAAGTCAGTCTCAATGAGCTGCTGAATGCAGTTAATACCAAAAGGGAGAGCTAGTGGAATCTGTTTAATTTTGAAGGAGAGACATAGAACAATATAATCAAACTACTTACCTAATGTCAAGAGGGGAACAAGCGGATGAGTAACTTAACAGCTCTGTCATGAACAAATGATGTCAGCGCAGATTGATCTCTTTCTCTGAGAGGATAGCAGACCTCATAGATAGAGAAACAGTAAATATTAGATATCTTGATTTGAATAAGACTTCCAATGCTGTATCACATACCATTCTCAAAAGCTAGCAGGGAAACATGGCCAAGATGAATTTATGTTAGGGTGAAAACAAAACTAGTTGGAATATCAAACCAGAGGTAGTTATCAATGGTTCACCATCAAAAGTCTGTATCATGGAGTTCTATGTGCATCTGTCCTGTATCCAGTACTAGTCAGGATTTTTATTAACATCGTTAAACATTGACTTAATAAGTAAACAAATGAAAGAAAATTGGTGTGGTGGAGCTGCAGTGGCAGATAATCCAGAATAGCCTTTAGAAATTGAAATCATGTTAGAAAAAAGTAGGAGACAACACAACAAGGATGGAAACTTATGAATTTCAGTAGGAAAAAATAATCACACAACAATAGGATGGGGAACAACTAAATACTAATTCTGCAGAAATAAAGGATCTATAGAATATAGCAGATCACAAGCTGAGTGAGAGTTAAGCCTATTGAATACTGTTTGATGTGTTTCAAGTATCTGAATATTAAATCTATTTGCACATTGAAACCATGCTTTGTTTGCAAAAGGAAGACTTTCTGTTTTGCCATATGTTTCAGTTATTCTTTGCAGATAAACATATTTTATCTGAGTTAGACATATGACTACTTCCTGGTTTACTCATTTGTGAGAAGGGCAAGTATTAGGTCAGATACAAAGAGGAATACAGTTCGTAAGATGTGTATTTTTCCTTCTACTCTTCAGCAATGGCTAAATTGAAGTACTTAATTGATTTTTGGGGTGTTTTGCTTCAAGAAGAGGTAGAATAATTTCAGAGAATCTAAGAGAAAACAGAAAGCTTTCTCAGAAGTCCAGATAAACCTATGACAAGGGAAAAACTTGAAATATTTGATCTTGAGAGGGTAAGAGGACGAGGGTAGAGGGATATGATAACAATTTTCAAATACTTAAAAGCCACTGCACAAAGAAACAGTTTAATCTGTTCTCTGTCTGTGGTACACAGAGCAAAGAGTAATTGTTCCAAATCACGGAACAGGTGATTTAGGTGAGAGATTAGGAAGACTTTCATGTAAGAGTTCAGGAGAGGTTATGGAGAAGGCAGATTTTTTTTAAGATTTCTAGGTTTGTTGGCAGATTGTGGAAATCCATCACTGAATCATTAAGAGTAGTTCACAAAAATGTCTTTCAGGAATGAGAAGGTACTTTGGTATTGCAGATAGAGCAGATGCTGTCTTAGGGATGTTTCGGACCCTATTTTGCAGTGATTCTTAGGGTAGAGTTCCACATTCAACAGCAGTACTGGCATAAGACCTTTCTGTTTTTCAGTATTTGAAGGTATTTCAGTTTTCATTCAGTCTTCATTTCCCTACATTAAATTGTACTTTTTTTAGTCAACCTTCATAGGTTAAGAAAAGCCCTCCTGATTTTTCCCTGTTCATTTCAAGCCAGAGTGCATTGCCTCTCTTTTGTTTTGACATGTTGACTGTGGAGCGAGACTGTGAACTGAATTGAGCAGCTAACAAACTCTTATTTTGTGGCAGGTCCAATCAAATTTGCAAGTTGTTTTCAGGTGGACCAGTTCCTAGATCCAGTTAACAGTAGATCCTGCAAAATAAATAAGCAGATGCAACTAAAGTGGCATCAGAGGGGAGGAAACAAGCAGTGTAGGTTGTGATGAATGGCATTAAAACGAGAACTGTCAGCATGAAAATGTACATGGATTGGTGGGGTCAGGGTCATATCCCTGTCCTCCCAAGCCATTTAAAAAATTCTACTTATACATTTCCATATACTAATTATTAAGCATCTGTCATTGCTATTCTGAGAAGCTATAGGTTAATTTTTTATTCTAAGGATGTCACAAACGTTAATACCTTTGAGCCACACAATAATGACGGGATTCAAATTCCAGCTGTGGGCAACTCTGGAGAATTAGCTGCTAGTATTTTTAGAATAGAATAGAATAGAGTAGAGTAGAGTAGAGTAGAGTAGAGTAGAGTAGAATAGAATAGAATAGAATAGAATAGAATAGAATAGAATAGAATAGAATAGAATAGAATAGAATAGAATAGTTCAGTTGGAAGAGACCTACAACGATCATCGAGTCCAACTGCCTGACCACTTCAGGGCTGACCGAAAGTTAAAGCATGTTATTAAGGGCATTGTCCAAATGCTGCTTAAGCACTGACAGGCCTGGGGCATCGACCACCTCTCTAGGAAGCCTGTTCCAGTGCTTGACCACCCTGTCAGTAAAGAAATGCTTCGTAAAGTCCAGCCCAAACTTCCCCTGGCGCAGCTTTGAACCATTCCCATGCATCCTGTCGCTGGATACCAGGGAGAAGAGATCAGCACCTCCCTCAGAAAAGCCTCCTTTTCTCCAAACTACACAAACCCTACACAAGTCCTCAGCCACTCCTCATAGGACATGTCCTCCAGCCTTTTCACCAGCTTTGTTGCCCTCCTCTGGAGACATTCAAGGACCTTCACCATCCTTATTAAATGGTGGGGCCCAGAACTGCACACAGCACTCAAGCTGGGGCTGCACCAACGCTGAACACAGCGAGATAGTCACCTCTTTTGACCGTCTGGCCATGCTGTGTTTGACGCACCCCAGGATGCGGTTTGCCCTCTGGGCTGCCAGGGCACACTGCTGACTCACATTGAGCCTGCTGTCGACCAGCACCCCCAGATCCCTTCCTGCAGGGCTGCTCTCCAGCCACTCCTCTCCCAGTTTATACCTGTGCCCGGTGTTAATCCGTCCCAGGTGGAAAATATGGCATTTGTTCTTGTAAAATTTCATTCCACTGATGATTGCCCAATGCTCCAATCTATCTAGATTTCCTGTCTTTATAAAGAAATGCATCTCTGCTTCCTAATTGTTTCAGCAGCTGTTTACTTCAACTGTCCTTCCTCTGCATGAAAATATTTTTTTATGTTTGAAAAAAATAGAAAGAATACATTTATATACTCACCTTAAGTGTTAGTGTGCTCTTGCAGCCCAGAAGGCCAACCGTATCCTGGGCTGCATCAAAAGAAGCGTGGCCAGCAGGTCGAGGGAGGTGATTCTGCCCCTCTACTCGGCTCTGGTGAGACCCCACCTGGAGTACTGCGTCCAGCTCTGGAGCCCTCAGCACAAGAAGGACATGGACCTGTTGGAGCAGGTCCAGAAGAGGGCCACAAAAATGATCCGAGGGCTGGAGCACCTCTCCTACGAGGACAGGCTGAGAGAGTTGGGGCTGTTCAGCCTGGAGAAGAGAAGGCTGCGGGGAGACCTTAGTGCGGCCTTTCAGTACTTAAAGATAGGAAAGATGGGAACAGTCTTTTTAGCAAGGCCTGTGGTGACAGGACAAGGGGTAATGGTTTTAAACTAAAGGAGGGTAGATTTAGGCTAGATATAAGGAAGAAATTTTTTACAATGAGGGTGGTGAAGCACTGGAACGGGTTGCCCAGAGAGGTAGTGGAGGCCCCATCCCTAGAAAAATTCAAGGTGAGGTTGGACGGGGCTCTGAGCAACCTGATCTAGTTGATGATGTCCCTGCTCACTGCAGGGGGTTGGACTAGATGACCTCTAAAGGTCCCTTCCAACCCAAAGCATTCTATGATTCTATGATTCTATGATTCTATGGTTATATTGATAGTAGATAAGGAAATAACATGCTTGGAAAGATTGACTAGATCTGTATCTTATTCTTTGATATTTTGAGCAACATGAGTTGTTACAGCATGATTCACCTCTTGTATTATACTTATGGCATGCTATTATTGTAATGAAATAAACATTTTGTAACAAAAGAAATTGATGGATCATATTTTTAAACCTTACTCACAGATGGTGCAATATTCCTATGTTTTTAATCCTAAAGTACTGTGGTGATACAATCAGCTACTTTTTGCAATTCTGATTAATAATTAGACAATATTTCTCCTCTTAAAATCACTTTCAGTAGCAGATTAATTTGTTCAGTTATATTCATTAGAGAATTTCAGAAATACACATAATTCCTAAATGTAGCAGATTGCTTTGTTTTAAAATGGAAAATTTTGTTAATTCCAACTTTCTTTTTTATTAAGTTATAGCCAAGCATAGAGCTGTAGATGATGTTAGAGAGCCAGAACTTGTGGTAGAAAGAGGTGCTAGAAGAACTGAATCTTTAGAAATGAACCAAAAGAGAAAAATCATACAAAGTCCAATGAAGAGAAGAGTCCTAAAAAGCAATGGGATAAGAATAGAGACTTGAATATGAGAACAGAGGTAAAAAACCCATGTTGCCAAAGAAGGAGATATCAGAGCACGATAATGAGACAAGAAACAGAAATTGGAAATTTCACCATGGAAATGAGAGAATGTTGCTTAAGTATACTAAAAAGTGAGACTTGACCCCAGCAAGGTATTTAGGTGGAATAAGGGAAGTCATCATTGGAACTGGCCAGTAAAGGATAGCAAACATCAAAACTGCAAGCATCATCCTGAGCTCAACTTAACAGGCCATGCAGAGAAGTGGGGCCTATTAACTCAAACTCAGTGTCACACTAATGTCACTACACTGCTTTTTGCTCATGTGTCATCCATCCACTTTCTAGGTCGGCTGGACATGCGATGGTCAGCATCTAGTATTGTAGACATGCCCTTTGCGTGGCTGCTTGGCTATCTGAAAGAAAACTACTTTGCTTTAATGATACTGTTTCTCTTCCACACTTGGGTTCCACGCTGTTTCTCTTCTTTACCTGTGTTCTTTAACTAAAAGGGCCATCTGCCCAAGTGGCTTACCAGCATCTTCTTTAAAGCCACTTAAAACTGTTTTTCTTTACAAAAATGAGAATTTTGGCAGCTTATCTCTTTAAAGAAAGGAAAAGTACATGTCTGTAATTTCATTTCCCTGCTAAAGCTTTTCAGAAAGGATTCTCAGTTACATACAGCTACATACCTTATCTTAGATGTTATCTGTTTTCTTTTACAGCTTTAAATTTCATGTCTTAAAACCTAGTTGTCCTTACAGGTATTTTCTAGAATAGTTTTGTGGAAAGATACTGTATCAGTATTTCAATGAGAGCTCCCACCAATTTTTTTCCTTGCAAAGAGCTGAAGGACCAGACAGACTATTACTTTGTTTTCATGTTTAGACAGAAGCATTCTTTCATAACTGCAACTAAAGAAAGTTGGCAGTTTCTTAAAGGAACAGTATAAAGGGCACCCACACAACCCACACAAATTACTCTAGCAAAAGAAAGAGAGGTGATTCAATAAAAGACCAACTTGGCTAAATCATGAGTTCTTCAGTGATGGAGGAACCTGAAGATTGACCAAAGAAACTAGGTCAGATTACAAAGGCTGGATAGAAAATTAATAGCATATGCATGTAGAGGTCAAATTCAACATATCAAGGTGCAGAATTATATACAACTAGTCTTTATTTTCTCTGCTTCATTGTCTTAAAAGGCAATGTTATTTCACCAAGTTATTTCTATTAACATGGATCCTGTTTTAGGGTTAGTTAGGGTTTTTTCTTGAAAAGTACATGGGGTGCATTAGAAGTGTATAATAATTCTCAGCTAGTACATGTCAGGGAAACTCAAATTGTGAGACTAACATCCTGAGGGAGAAAATTGTTCTTGTTTTTTTAAAGTATTTCCCGGTCAGTATGATCTGATGTATTTCACAAATATTTCACAAGTAAGTATTTTTATCATAATGAAAATTAAACAGTATTAAACAGAGTCCATGTAGAACAAAGGCTCTACATGGAACCTTCTAAATAATTCTAAATGACTGACTGAAAAACAGTATATTAAATACTTGCTTTAGACAATCTGTGCAGGAAATGAAAAAACAATGAGAGGAATTTATGGGTAAAAATACAACTTTTATCAAAATTTCCAATAGACNAAATCTGTATGTCTTTGTATGCTTTTTAAATACCTAGAGCAATGTACCTTCTAGCACTTTGCTTGAGGGATACTGCAATCTAGTCTATTAGCAGAAAAATGAACTAATAATAAGGATGTTTTCCAAGGCATTATTTCTGTAAAGCATTTTAAATAGATGACTACAGAGAATGAATTAATAAATTTAATCCACAAACAACAAATGAGATCAATTCTTCTATATACTTAAAAATGCAGATTTTCTGTGGATTGCTCTTCATTTGCATATCACACTTGTAAAGGCAGACTTACAAATTGACACAGACATGTAAATACTTTGCTATGCCTATGAATCAGGTACGCAGATATGTAGACTATCTAAGTATTGGGTTCAATAATTTAAGATAAACAATTGCAATTGTAATTGTCTGCATCATAGTAAAAGGAAGGCTTTTTCAAGATCAGTGCGAAAAGCTGTCTTCAAAATTGCTTGGAAATGTAGAACCTCTATTACTACATGTCTTTGAGAACAGGTTAGAGAAATATTTTTTATAAATGGCTTTGGTACACTTGATTATACCTTAGAACTGAAGAGTGGTTTAAAGAGACCACAGAATATCAGCTGTGCTCTGTGCTTAATTATGTAAAATCAAAAACTTTACCCCATTCCACAGGTTGTTTTTTTTGCTTTAAAATGCAGGAAACAAACTGAGCATTCTCTAGAAGCTTTGTAGCTCCTAAATTCCTCCCACAAGGTGATTTGGCCTATACCTT
>VYZW01023167.1:0-85185 GCA_013401315.1 Balaeniceps rex
GGGCTGTGGGATGAGTCATGCCGAGCGTCAGTTACACGCATACGGGCTGGGATCTTGGGGGATGGAGATTTGGGGGAAGGGGGGAGGGGGTTGGCAGGGAGAGGGGGGTCTCGGTGCTGCGAGTCAGCGGCTCCAAAATCTGGATGGGCTCCCTTTTGGATGGAGCTGGGTATTAAAATCAGATTAAGGCTCCTTGGCAGCTCCCACACGATCACGAGAGCGAGCCGTGCTGGCTATAGGGCTTGCATGCTTTTCCATTTTGGGGGGTGGAAGAGAGGCGCTATACAATAAGCCGGGCGGTAGCAAGAGCTGTGACTGATGTGGAGCACAAACGCGCATTTCACAGTCGGATTGATGAGCCTGGTGCAAGTGGGAAGTTTTCTGTAGTTATGTATCATCCCTCCAGTCCTTCACTTTCATAACCAGAGGTTACAAAATAGCTTCGACTGTGAAGCTAGCACATTCATCCCAACTCTTGCTCTCTCACCAGTTTAGCTCCAGGATTGCAAACAGCAGAAGCATGTGTGTTGGGAACAGGACGGGGACTAATCCTGCTGTTTGGGCTCAAAACAAATAAGGGCTCAAGACCTGGTAAATCAGATTTGCCCCCGGTGCATGTGCCAGACAGAACCAGGCAGGTCTTGCCACCACCTAGATTGATGTAGTCCCGGCGCCTCTCCTCGCATGCACCAGGTCCAGAGTGCTCCGGCTTGGCATGGGACCCAGGCAGCTTGCTGGGGGCAGAGCGGGGGGAGGCGGCAGCTTCAGTTGTTAACGAAGAGCTGCTGACAGGTTGATTACAGCAGAAGGGTCAGGAAGGGTGAGAACCGGGCCGAGAAGATTTTGTAAGCGGTTTGCGTTTTCTGATTTGGACGGATTTATTACTGCCGAGGGAACCGTCAGCTAGAGAAGAGGCGGCAGGTTGTGTGGGATGCCATCCCTAGGAAGTATGGCAGAAAGGCTGCAGCTCCCACCAGCCCCGTCGCTCCCTGGGCAGGTGAAAGTTCCTGGCTCCACTTCCCTGCAATAACCTGCCTGTTCTCCGCATGCTTAACATGAAATGGAAAGCTCATGTGATTGCAGCATGCATCTCAAGGCTTGTTTCATTTTGCTCTTTTGGTCAGCATTTGACATACCAATTTAGGAATCTTATTCCAAAAAGGGACTGCTATGGGGGAAAAAAAAAATCCTGAGAATTGTCATCCTTCTCTGGTGCAAAACCACCATGTTGTGAACATTTGCAAAATTTGGGACTGCAAAATGGCCCGTGATGAAATAAGACCATTTTTATGGCATCTCTTAAAATGTGGTTTGCTGTGCTTGAACTCTTTTTCTCTCCCTCTCCCATATGTGCACTACATTGGAGGGAGCAGTGTAGGTACGTGCATAGAGTTAGTGCTAGTTGATGTCTGCGGGGTGTATAACGTGAAGAGCAGCAAAGGGATCTTTGCAGCCCGCTGCAGGTTCCCTCGGCAGCGGTGTGCAGCCTGCGTTTGCTCTCCCGCCCCGCGCCTGCTTTTGATAATTGCATTTCCTCTCTGTCCCCACGTGCGCAGAGGGGTTAAAGGCTGGGGTAAAAAGAAAAGAAAAAAGGACAAACAAAAAAAAGCCCCCCAGCTATGATTTGAATGCATTTGCTTAAGAAATGCCTGAAGTTGTAAGCGTGTGTTGTGCTTGTACCTTAACCTCTGATGAAACTGCGGGGAAGGCTCCAGCCCTGGCTGCTGTCACATGCCTGCTTTATAACTCGGAGCGGGAGGCGGTCCCGGGCTGGCCGCTGACGTCTCTCCCCATTACTACTGTACGAGCCTCTGCTTACAACTGGGTTACTGACTTCTCAATGAAGCCCGAAAGCTGCTTCCGCAAAGTCCCCAGCGCTCCAGCACAAGATCAGATTATCCTGAGAGGCTACAATGTCAGGAGGCCATGAGATCATGAATATTAGCCATTTCCTTTGTGGAAATCTTGAGGAACTCTGACTCTCCTCCTCTCTCCCCCGTGCTCCTCCCCAGTCCTTGCTTTCACAGTAGGTTTTGAGAAAGGCGCAGTTGGGTGCATGCAGGTGCCAGGTGATCCCTTCCTCTCCAGGGGAGGAATCTTCAGGAGGGCTCTCGGGGAGATGCACGGTGAAGGTTTGACATGGATATTTGCATCAGTCCCTTAATTATATGGGCTTGGGCTGAGGATGCCTGCTAACCTCTATTTACATATCGAGGACAGAGATGATTCACGTGGTACCTGCATTGCTACAGAAAGAAAATCAGGGTTTTTCACTTGATATCTGCCTTTCTCCTGCCAACTCCTTTTCCCTTTTTAACAACAAAAAAAGTGATTTTGTTTTGCTGCGACTCAAAACGTGTCATTTCTGGGCCTGCTTAATCCATTTTGTGCAACTCTGCTGCTCAGAGGTATGGAGCTGGTTGTAGCTGGTTTGTCTGCTGGCACCAGGCGCTGGAAAGTGCCAGCCAGGCAGCTCTGCCGAGAGCACCGCGGAGCGGCCGGCGACTCTCAGCATCCCTGTGAGAGGCAGGAGCAGTTTGACTCTTATGGCTTCAGTTTGTTTAAAAACCCCAAACAAAGTGCAGCAGGGGGAACAAGAACAAAAAACCAGGCTGCTTCTCAGAGAGATGCGTAAAGATCGCATGAGCTGCAATACAATATTCCCTCTTTAACTTCTCAGCCTCCTGCTAACAGCTTAATCCATTGACGAGTGCAGGAGGCACAGTGAAGCCCCTCGGTGGAAAAGCGGTCCATCAGGTGGATTGTTACTGCTAGTAACAAAGTGGGGACGCATCCCTAATTTCTGATAGTCCTCACTGAGCAAACCAATATTCTACTTTTTCTGCAGTTTTTCTCCCAAAGATTTTGGGGGGAGGGCTGGATGACTGAGACAGCCCAAGGGCCTGTGCAAAGTGTATCTCCAGCCTGGCTACATTGCTGCAGCTTGGGTCGAAGGGACACTGCATTGCTGGGGCTGGAGACCCCCCTTGCTCTCCCGTGAAAGCACTGCAAGGTGGCTGTGGTGTGGTGGCTGTTACCGACGGTTGCAGTTAGCAGAGGCCACGCCGGTATGTTTGCAAAGTGGGGGGCGGCGGTTGCTGGGGATGCCGGCAGCCGCCTGCGCCGCAGCCGTGGCTGTGGGAGATGGTGAGCACGGCGTGCTGCTGAGCCTGCCGCTCGGAGCTGGGAGAGAGTAGCTGCTGGGAGCAGCGGGAGGGAGCAGCAGCGGAGGAAAGGAGGGCTGGCCTGAAATCTGGCTCCTCGGAGAGCCTCCCCGCACACCCACCTGCCTTCATCCCCTGCTTTTGACCGGATCCCCCGGTGCTCCCCACCCTGGCAGGGCCTCAGGGCTACCCCATGTCGTGGGCTTTCCTCCCTCCTGCCTGCACATCCCTGCCCCAATCTCATGCCGTAATGGAAAGGCACCTCTCCAACAGGTGAATAATTACGGTCTCAACCTAGAGCCTCCAGCAAAGTGAGCTTTGCGAGGGAGACAGATCTCTCTCTCACATTAACCTTTCCAATGTCAAAAGCCTCTTTGTAGTTAGAAACTCCACTTGCTCCAGCACTTCAGCGCTGTCGGTTGTCCAATGAAAAATGCCTGGGGGATGCCCTTCGTGCCCCAAACCCCTTCCTGGCTTTGAGGAATGGGTCCCATGGTCCCCGGTGCAGGGCTGGGGACAGGGGTGCTGCGGGCTGGCTCCTGGCAGGCAGTTTGCTGTGCTGCCGGCCACTGCTGCCTGCCGCCCCTGAGGCGCAGGAGCCCACCAGGCTCTGAAATCCCCTTTGGTGGGGCTGGGGGCCAGCTTGTGGTAGAGTGTGGGAGCCCTGCATCTGCACTGCTGGCAGGCAGACTGCTGGCAAGGGCACGCTTCCCCCCGGCCGGCATGTGCCAGCACCCATGGGAGCTTGGGGACATCGCCCGTTCAGCTGGGGCAGAGGCATTGTGCAGGGACAGTCTGTGCCTTTGCTGCCCAGTGCCTGCGGGGCAAACACCACCGAAGCCATTGCTTCTTCTGCCTGCCCATGGCCTTGGCGAGACGGTGTCACCAGGGCGAGGGGCACCATCCCTGCAGGGCGCTCTGAGCTCGAGTGACCTGTGGGGCTCTCCAGCATGGAGGGGGCCCTGGCTCTGCTGGGGAAGGGAAGGGCTGTCCCTAGAGATAAGGCTCCAATGGGACCACGCACATTGTGCTCACTCACCGCCACTGAGGAGCCGGGGCGAGAGGAGCCGGGGCCACGAGGTGCCGGGGCCACGAGGTGCCTGCAGGGCTTTGGTCGGCAAACGCGTTTGCCGGAGGAATCAGCTTCGGGCTCCCGTGGCCGAGCCCCGCTCCATGGCAACCCCGTGCGGGCTTATATTTCTCGTGACTGCTTGGCAGCCTGAAGTGATTTAGCAGAGGGGGAACTTTGTACGTGCCGGAGCCGCTGCTGCCAGCACGGCCGTGCCGGGCTGACTGCCGCGGTCCTGGCCACGTGGCACTCCTCCTCCCTGGGGGGCACGGGCTGGGGCAGCCCCTTGCCCACACCCCAAGAGTGGGCAGCCGGCTCCCCTGCCTGCATGCCGTGCCGGGAAGGGCAGGTTCCCATCACCTGCCTGCTGCCTGGTGAGCTACCCTCTTGCGAGCACCTGGAAGAGGATGTTTTGAGCTGCGTCTGCTTGTAGTAACGAGCCAGAGACTAAAGGTTGAAGTTAATGGGGCGGGTGGTCAGGTGGGGTAGTGACCTACTTCCAGGGGCAGCTGTACCGTAGGCACCGGGTGATGGTCCAGCCAATGTGTTTCCCTTCCCTTATCACTTGGCTGTTCTGCCTTTCAGCACTTTTCCCAAGCTCTGGCTCACAAACTATTATTTATTGTTTTTTATAGTGGGAGCTTCCAAGAAATGCCGAAGGACTTTGCACAGATCTGGCTGTGCTCAGGGTCTCATCAGCCCTGTCCTTACCCTGCTCCGACTCGCTGCACCTCCCCAGGCAGAGGCAACAGCCAGGGTTGAGCTGCTGCAAATTGCTGCATTTAAAACGGTTCACTTCAGAATTAAGATGGGGAAAAATAGAAGCTGGAAATCTCCTTTGGCCTTATAAGAGCTGGAAACCCCCTGGGGAGGGCTTCCCCATGTGGCAAGTCTGGTATCTGCTGGTGGGGGATGTGGAGACTGTGGCAGCCCTGGGGGCTCTTTGGGATGGCCCCATCCAGTAGCCAGACTAACCTTTGATCACTGCTGGCTCCCGAGCAGCAATGTGGGGCTTAGGGAAAATACTTTGCTTATCTTGCATCCCTGCTGTCTCAAGCCAAAGGCGGCAGGCGCTGGGTGCCGGGTGCCTCCCCAGTGCCCCCTGTACCGGGAGCTTCGTCGGGGAAGCATGATGAGGGTCCTGCTGAAGTATCACAGGAGCTTTTTATATCTGCCTGTGCATACCCACCCTTCCCGTGGCACTCTGCCCACCCAGGCAGTGAACAGGCAGGTGTTTGCCCTTGCAGCCGGGAGCAGGAGGCCTCTGCCCTTGGCGAGGGGGAGCCTGTGTGATGGGGGCTGAAGCGGGAGAGACCCCGGTGTGCTGGGAGGGCTGATGTGACACTTCTCCCTCCCCTGGGATGGAGCGGTACATGCTTTATATGGATGTTTTTGTGCTGAGGTGGCGGAGGATAAAATGAGTGTGTCGGCCTCTTGCAGTGACTAGGGTTGCAGGGCCTTGAGCCCTTGCAGCGACCATGGTTGCAGGGCAGCGTATCTTACTGAGATGCATTTTCTAAATTCTTCCTCTGCGCTGCTTCTGCGCCCTGCGGTCGCTGCCTGCAGCGGCAGGGAGCACGCTGGCCGAAACAGCCCCTTCTGCTGAGCCAGCGCCACTGGTCAGGCTCCTCA
Source organism: Balaeniceps rex (assembly GCA_013401315.1). Taxonomy (NCBI): domain Eukaryota; kingdom Metazoa; phylum Chordata; class Aves; order Pelecaniformes; family Balaenicipitidae; genus Balaeniceps; species Balaeniceps rex. The sequence goes on from VYZW01023167.1 coordinate 5,866, forward strand.
GTTCCTGTTTCAGTTTGCAGCAAGTTCATCACTGCTGTCGCTTCTGCTTCCCCAGCTTTTGTCTGGGGAGGCTGCAGGACCCCATTCGACCCTGGCATATGGGGCGGCGGGCGAGGGGTGTGGGAGGTGTCATCCTTTCCCCCTGCCAAAAGCTGCCTTCCCCACCTAGTCCCCAAGGAACCCTCATTTCCTAATTTTCGTGCACATCAAGAGCAAGGAAATCCTGTGGCGGGGGGAGATGGAGGGGAGAGGGCAGAGCATCCCGGCGCAGGCGAGGGGCTGAGCTGGGGCTGTGCTGCAGCCAGAGCAGCGTGCTGGGGCGGCCGGCTGTGCCTTGCGGACGGAAGGAAGCTCAGCTGCCTCTAATCATGTTTCTTCTCCTCCCTCCTGCCCGGATGAGGGGGGACTGCAGGTTTCACTGCCCGCAAGTGACAGCTGGGGACCTGGCTGTCCTGCCACGAGGGGCCCCACGGCTGGAGCAGCCCCAGCTGTCCCTCGGCATGCAGAGCTGGGGTGCAGGGGAGCTGCTGCTGGGAGCTGGCAGTGTGGTCCCTGTCCCCCAGCCTCGGCAGCCTTCTCGCTGAGCCCTTGTTTCATTTTTAGCCAAAGCGCCGAGGTAGGAGCGAGTTACGTTATTCTTTTTAATGAAGAAAGTGCAAATGTAGCCGTGGGGTGTTTCAGGAAACATCCCAGTGGGACACTGCTGCAACCCTTTGCATGCACACGAGACGGACGGGGCTGAGCTCCAGCCAGCCCCGCAGCAGCCAGGCTGGGTTAGAGCAAAGGAAGAGCAGTGCTGGTTGCAGCCAGGGTGATGGTTGTACACGCGCTTGGATAACAGCAAGGAGCTGGAGGGGTAAAACATCGCACTCGTGCAGCTCCCTTTGAAGGCCAAAGCAGGGGCAGGCTCTGGCTTCTCTTTCCCCCGCAGAGGCCAGCCCCTCTGTGAGCATCACGTGCCGATGCCGGTGGGCACAGGGCTGGGGTGGCCACGGTCCTTTGGCTGCTCACACATTGCCCAGGCAGAGCGTGTGCTCCCTGGGCTCGGAGCAGGCGGGAAAGCCGCTGCCTGTGTGCCAGGAGGATCGGGGCTCTGCCTGCTGGGAGTCAGCACTGGCGGAGGGCAGGGCAGGACACCTGGGGCTGCGGGGTGGTTTGTGCCAGGCGAGCCAGCGGCGCCCTTTCCTGCCACACAGAGGTTGCTCACCTGGCACCCAGCATTGCAGGGCTGAACTTTGTTCCAGCTCAAGTCCCTCTCTCCTCATTTCCTGGGACTTGCACAGCCTCGGTGCAAATGTTTGCAACTTCCATGGCCCTTGGCTTCAAGCTAATTAAACTTTGCATTCCTGTCAGCTCCCTTTAAACCGTGGCTGCTTAGCTGCTTTCCTTTCCCCCTCTGCTCTGGAGCCTGCAGTCCTGCCTGCACGAGGTGTGTGTGGCTCAGAGCCACCTTCCAGCATCTTAATGACGGGAGGATTTTTAAACCTTCGCTTGAACAGCATAAACCCCGGAGCCCTGCATAGCTGGAGCTGCAGATTTAAACCAACCAGCGTCGTTTCTCCTTGCAAGCAAGCTTGCGCACAGATAGTCACGACCAAACTGTGCTAATAATGAAACGAAAAAATTGCAAATGTTTTTCTTAAAAAGGAAGTTTCTGTCTTTGGGGGGTGCCACCAGGAGACTGGTGCATGTGGGTTTTGAGTGCCAAAACCCATTTCCCAGGTAACAGAACTCAAGGCTATGAGAACTGTGTGGTTTTCTCAGGCTGAAAGGTTGGATGGTATTTGAGCTGCTTTTTTTTTTTCTTGTGGCCATGTCCTTTTAGGAAGGAATAAGTATGTCTATTTATATACATTTTTAAAATGAAAGCATGTGGTACATGTCCCCAGAAACCCCCATGGTGCATGTTGTCATCCAGCTGTGGTGGGGACGCTGCTTTGCTGATGACCACCAACCAACCCTCCCCAGCACCTCATGCTGCAGCTGAGCTGGGGAGCAGGGGCACCCCTGCCCTGCAGCCCCGGGCCTTGGGGTGAGCAGCAGTAGCTGCGTGGGGCACACTTGTGCATGTGCGTCTCCTCCTCACGGGACCAGAGGCTTCGGGATGTGGAAGAGGATGCAGGAGGAAGGAAGTCGGCAGCTGAGCGGGGAGGGATGTCGCGGTGGGGGGAACTGTTAGGACAGGCACGGATGGGGAGGGCTGGAGCTGCTTGGTTTGTTTACTTCTGTTGACTCCTCCTGCCTGTGCTTTCGGTCGTGCTGCCTGGCCTGCCTGCAGTGATGGCTTCTCCGTTCCTGTGTTAGTGCATCCGGGATGGGGTGCATCAGCATCCCCTGGGCCCCTGCCTCCCTACAGTGACCAGGGGCTGCCCATGAGGGTCTGCTTGCCCAGGCTCCCCCGTCTCAGCTTGCACTGCTCGCCTGCTGCCCGTCTGCCCAGAGGAGCTGGAAACCCATCTGCACATCCAGCTGAGTCAAAAATAAATGAAAGGCAGATTATCGGGGGGGGGACGGGGACTGTCCCCGTCTCTGCTGCTCACTTAAAGCAGTGCAAGGACCTGGAAACACAGCTTTCAAGTTTCTCTCTGTATTTACGTAACCCAAACTAACTCTTTTTTGGAAAGAGCCACTCTGTCTCATTTAGATACCTAAATATAGCAGCCACTCTGGAGGGAGGATTAGCCTGCGAGTGCCCTGGCGGGTATGGGACCTTTGTGCACGGGTGTTAGGGGGAGTTTAAACCTCGTTCAGTCAGGCCCGGGGGGGTTATTCCCCTGCCATTAGCAGGGTGGGCTTGCAGCCGTCCTAGGGCAGCGGGGAGCTCGCGGCAGTGACCGGGCTGCGCAGGCTGGCAGGGAAGCAGGAACCTGCGGAGATGGGGACTGCAGGGTTTTTTATAAATGTCGTGATGCCTTTTGAGGCCACAGCCCATCTATGCCCAGACATGCTGTTTGCTAATGTGCCATCGCCTCTCCTTGGAGGAAGGAACCGTGCTCCAGAGCTCAGAAGCAGAGCTGAGCTATGGGGTGAAACCTGTGCGTCCTGCCCTGCCAAAGGGCCCCGTGGGGCTGCGGCACCTCGGGGTGATCATTCAGGGCTGCTGGAGCAGAGTCACCACTGCGATGTGAGGTTGGGCGGAAAGGCAAGGAAGTGCGAAGTTCCGTCTGCCCTTAGATATACAGGGCACCGCAGGCATCAAAGTCCTTTGAGCTCCTTTAGTCAAAGATGCGGGACCAACGCGTTGAAATGCCGAGCTGAGAATGAGCCAGGGACGTACGCTCCCCACCCTCATTGGGCACTGGGGCCCATATGCTTGGCCGAGATGCAGGTGGTGGCAGGATCTGGACACTGTGCGCTTGGACCCACTTCTGCTTCTTCATATACACAAGACCCCTCGTTGCCTTTGCAGTGGGCACAAGAGATGGGTTTGCCTGAGTGGTCTAACCACCTCACTAGCTTGCCCATGTGGTGTGGTGGGCCTCTCTTGTACTACCTGGGATCAGCAAGGCTTGCACATTGCACCAAGCATTGACGGAAACTGAGTTTCTCAGAGGTGCGCAGGGTGGCTGCCATGGATCCCTTCCAAGGAAGCAGGGAGCAGCCATTTGTGTCCGTGCGTGCTGGTGTCCCAGGGACTCGGGGCATGGGGCACAAGCTGCTTGAGTCTCTGCAGCTGGCTATTTATAAGCGCACGGAGGGGGCACCCTTGTGTGCCCTCTCTGTTCCTCCCTGCTTTGCAGCACTGTCAGTGAGAGCCCAGCTCCCTGGCCTGGCGCTGCTGCAGGGGCTCCCTGATCTGTCTTGTGATTCGGGCCCTGAAGGAGATGCGCAGGAGCTGCCTTATGTTTTCTGCAGGAAAGCAGAGGGTCCCTCAGCTGTTTGAGCCTTCACCTCTGTACTTTTCTTGTTGCTTTCTCTGTATGCGGCAGCTCTGTCTCCCTGCGTGCCTCCACATCTCCCTGCTGCCCATCCCTGCCCCTCACCGTGCCCTCTACCAGCCTCGTGCCAGCGCTTACCCCTGTGTGCAGGGTCCTCTGCCACCCCTGTTATCCCACCTGGCTAAATGGTGGGACCCCAGGAGGTGCCACTGGACACACACATGCTGGCTTCACACAGTGCCCTTGTACAACCTTGCAAACCCTGGTGCGATGCCCCCTCGGCTCCCATCGCACAGGCAGGGACGAGGCAGGTTCAGCGCTGCCCCGTGGCAGCCCCGCTGTTCCCTGCTGGGCGGCGGTGGCCTGGACCTGACGGAAGGACCATGCCGTTTTGGTGATGCCCTCCTCAGGTCTGTGTTGTTTGGCCCTAGCAAGGTGGAGGTGAAATAGAGAAGGTAAAGGCTGCACATTGAAATGGGAGGAGGCAGCGCAGTGGAGATCTGTCCGGAGGGCTCGCAGCGGCCCCAGGATCCCCAAGCCGCTCCAGCAGATGGCTGCAGCCCTCCAGCCCTGCTCTAAGGAATACAAATGTGCGGCAGATACGGTTACCCAGCCCCAAGAGCGGTGTTAGCTTTCGTCTAGATCGATATCCCTGCCTGCCTGCGTCTGAGGGAGCACTCAACTGGCAACCCAAGCCCAGCCAGGAGGAGACACCCGCCGAGGCTCTGCTGCCCGCTCCAGGCCCTGCCTGTCCGTCTGTCCATCTGCCTCAACGTGGAGGAAGAGCCAGCGCCGACCGCAGTGCCGTTGCCGTGCTGTCAGACTCCGTCATGCGTAAAATGTAATAAATAGGGCCATAAGCCTTTTACGAAGTCTATTTCCACTCTTGGATCCGGGATTTAATGCATGGCTGCTTAGAGAGGCTGAGGATTTCAGGGGTCAGGAAGGCTAATTGCACTGCTGGAATAAAAGGATGCGTGGCAGGATCCTGCGCGTGGGCGGGAGGGGGTGCCAGGGGTCCCAGCCGCCCGCCGTGCTGCCCTGGCCCTGTGTGCTCCCTGCCAGCAGCCTGGGAAAGCAGCAGCCATGCGCGGCGGCTTGACAAGCGATGCGGTCCCCGGGGAGCACTCCTTGGCTGGGCACCAGCAGCTTTTGGGGCTGGGGGACCATGACAGCTGGGGAGCCATATGCTGCAGGTGTTCGGTTCCCCACTGCTCCGTGGTGTCCCTGGGCGTCTGACTGAGCACGTCTGGCTGGAGCGCTTGATCTTAGATTACCTGGAAGCCAGAGAAAGCCTCTGTGGGGGCCAAGGGCCAGTGAGGATCAGGGCTGTCCCGGTGCGGGCTGGTACTGCTGGGCTTGGCTGGCCCCGGTGCCAGCTCGGCCCCAGCCTGCAGCATCTCCTTGAGCTGCAGAGGGGAGCTGGGTACCGCCCTGCCAGGCTGCCCGCTGTGCCGGCTGGCCCCGACACCACAAGCTGGGGTATGAAGGGATGTGTGTGCTTGGAGGTGGTGCTGCCGGAGAGACAGCCCCGCCAGGAGTGGAAATGCAGTGCTGGGGCGAGAGCCAGGGGCCCAAACCTGGCTGGGTGCTCCAGTGCTGGGTGCGCACCTGGCCAGCACGGGGCTGGGGGTCGGGACCTGGACTGTGCTTTCACGGAGGTGTCAGGGAGGGACCGATGGGATGGGCAGGCTCCACTTCACGGGGACAACTGGCAGCCAGCACACACCCTCTAAGGCGAGGGGGACCCAGATGCCCGGAGGCTCCCTGGGCTTTGCCCTGTGCCAGCCGGCCACGCAGGGCTGGCAGGGTTGTGCCGCCGGCCACGGCAGATGGAGGACGCCAGCTCCACTCAGTTACTTTCCTGGCTGATCCCGTCATCTCCATCTCACGCCAAGTGCTGAAGTCGTCATGGAAACCAGCACGGCGGCAGCCTCGCCAGCAGCTCTGGCGCGGGATCCTTGGTCTCAGCGCCCGGACGGCGCTGGTGTTCCGCGGCGGTGGCGGGTGGCTGGCTCACTCGGCCACTTGCTGCTGGTCCTTATTCCTCGAGGGCATCAGTCTGCTGCTGGGCTCCAGCGATGCACTCGCACGGTCACTTCCCTGGCGTTGTAGCAGGGCCCGATCCATTAGCATTCACCAATTCCAGAGAGACCCTTGCAGAAAGCACGAAAAAAAAGCCCTGTAGTATTGCTATTAATAGTACCTGTTCACAAAGTTATCTTTAGCAGCACCGCTCCCACCTTCATTCATAACAGCCATCACACAGGCCTGATTCTTCTCCCTGCTACCCAAGTAGCTTTGAGGTAACCCCGACTTCCCGGGGTGCCCCACTCACCCCACGCTTCCACTGCTCACCCGCCTTTCATTTGGCTGTGGAAAGAGACAGTCTGCAAACCTTTCCCTGCAGTGGGAAACGGAGCAGGATTTTTTTCCAGGGTTAATTTTTCTCTGGTGACCATGACTGAACTCTGCTTGCCTTTGCCTCTCCTCCCACGTTGCTCCTGTCCAGCGGGGCTCTGTCATGCCAAAGGCTTTCTCCCTGGAGCATCCCTGCTGGAAGTCCATGCTGGTGCTGGGATTTTGCTTGATCAGAGGAGAAGGCAGTGCCTGAACTTAACTATCGGGGATGGAGTATTTTCCACTTGTATTTCAGTGGGTGTTTTCATAGGTTTCAAGCTGTGGTCCTCCCTTCCTGGCATCTTCTGTCTTTAGAACTCACGCAGACTCCTGGGAGGGTGCAGGGCTTTGAAGGGGCTTTGAGGCTTCATGGGTTCAGCCCACTGCTTTGAGGCAGTATCTCCTACCACTGCCAGGGAAAGGTCTATTTCTCCTATTCTTGAACTCAGCAGTCAGAGTTCCTCGGGTTCCCAGGCTAATCTGTTCCTGCCTTTAACGAGCTGCCTCATTAAAGAGTTTTTCCCTAATAACCAACCCTCTGGGCTGGGCGAGAGGCTGGTGATGTTTGACTGTAGACAGCTGGAGACCTGCAGGCTGCAAAGGGCTTTTCCAGCTGCTTGCGGGGGGGGCAGGGTGAACACCAGCCCTCTCCTCCTGTGCGGTGCTGGCAAGGCTGTGAAGAGGGGCAGCAGCCCAAAGCACCCCAAACCATGACTCTCCTGGCCTCCAGGACTAGATTTACTGGACCCACAAACTGCAACAGTGCAGCTGAGGGGGGCAGGTTGCGCTGGGGAAGGCGTTGGGGTGCAGCAAACTGGGGATACTGGGACTAAACTGCCCTGCTGCCTAGTCTTCCTGCACAACATCCTTACCCAGTGGCGTGCCACACTGGGGCTGCTCGACATGACCCTGCGAGCCAAATGCGTGCGTGCGTGCTGCCGAGCGGGCATGCCTGTGCGCGTTGGGCCCAGGAGGCGTCTGCCCAGCCTTAACGAGAGGTTTTGAGCTTGTTGCTTGGGAGCTGGGGTGGCTGGTTTCAATAAACGGGAATGGAAATCTCCCTCCTGGGGGCCTGCTCTGTGTGGAGGAGCGCGCACACAGCTTGCAGCCGTGGCCTCCTGGGAGCGTCCGCCCAGCCGATGTCAGTCCCACCTGGTCCCCCAGCTTCCGTGGCGGCTGCCCTGGCTGAGCGGGACACAGGGCTGGGAGCCCTCAGGGCGATGGCTACAAAGGAGCAGCTTCAGTAGTGCCTCTGGCAACGCGGCAGCATTTCACGGCTGCCACAGCCCAGGCTGAGCCAGCCCCCGTCTCCAGGCCATGGTTTTTTAGGGTGGCGATGATGCAAGGCAGGAAGGTGCCTGGTACCCGTGCTGCTGGGGCTGCTGTTTATATATAGCTGACCCACTTGCTGAGCGGGGGCTGCTGGTCCCTCCTGGTGCCGCGCTTGGGGGTGCGTGCATGCACCGGGGCTGCGAGGGACTGCACCAGCGTTGGCCTGGGGGCACAGGGCTGCGGGTTCCTGGGCTGCAGCCGCCTGCAGCCTGCTCCGTGGAAGGGCTGCAGGAACTCTGCTCGCAGGCTGCAACTGTGCTGCCTGCCACTCAGGGGGTGTGGGCTCTGTAGCCCACCTGGTTCCCCAGCACCCATCCCAGCCTCACCCACCCACTGGCATCCTGGCTCTCCCAGAGAAGGAAGAACTGCCGTAGGCCCAGCAAAGATGGGAGTGGGTAGGAATGGCTGCGGGAGGGACCAGCCCGAGGCTTGCCCGGCTGTGCCTGGGCTGAGGCAGAATCCCAGCCCAGGGCAGCACTCAAACCCCCATCCCACGAGGCAGTGCAGCTTCCCGTGGGGTTAGCCTGCCTCCTGGCCATCCCCCGCCCTCCAGCCAGGCCTGGGGGTTGGGTGCTCAATGGGCTGCGGGTTTGGGTGCTGAAGCAACCACGTTGCTGCTAGCCTCAGGTCTGCATGGGCAGGCGTGCATGGGGCATGCATGTGCATGCACCAGCGAGGCAGGAGCTGCAGCACACGGTGCTTGTGTTGCCTGCGGGGGCCAGCTCCCGCCACACGTGCTGGGTGCGTGCATAGCTGAGCGTGCCCTGTGCCAGTGCTGCCGGCATGCACCATGTCCCACTGCCCGTCCTGCCCTGCCCGCCTCAGGAGTGGGGCTCTGAGCCAGCAGGCAGGCAGGAGCACTGAGGGGACTGGGACGGGGTGGCAGAGGCACAGGCACCCTATCCCTGTGCCCTGGTTGCTGAGGAGCTGTGCAGCTCCCTGGGGCTCACATCATCTCAGAGGCACAGCCTGGCGCACCATGGTGGCCTCCCAGGCTCATGTTCCTGCAGGGGACAGGGTACAAGGATGGGGCGGAGCAGAGTAGGTGGCAAGAGGAGAACGGGCTGTAAGAGATGAGAACGCAGCCCCGCTATGGGGTCACGTTCCCTTGGGCCAGAGGACCCAGGAAATAAGGGAGCAATAACCCCCTGAAGGTCATGCCCCAGACCACTCTGAGCACACATCTTGGGTCCCTTCTCCCGCTTGGTGCTGGTGGGGCTGTCCCCATCTCCAGGCACCCCCCACCCCGACACCCATGCTGTCGGCATACGAGGGGCTTGGGTAGCTCTAGGAAAGCGCTGGGCTGCCAAAGCAGTGCCTCTCAGTGCCAAGCACCTGGGAGCCAGCCACTTCCCCAGGACGGGACGGAGATGAAAAGAAAATCTCTTTCGAAGTGCAGCTGGTGGGACGCCCCGCCATGTGATAGCCGTGGCACACAGGTCGCCTGGGTGAGGGAGTGAGTAGGTGCCGGTGCTCCAAAGCCTGCACCTGCGCAGGCCTCGGCCGGTTTCTCAGGGAGGAGATAGGATGCGTGGCCGCCTGCCCGTGCTGCAGCCCTCCTGGTCATGGGCAGGCACGGGGTGAAGTGAGAAGGGCTGACCCCTTCTGGGTGGGCTCGTACTGCTGCCCTATGGAAGGGGGGGGGTCCGTCCCTATGGAAGTGGGGCTGGCCAGGTGGGCTGTGGTTTGGTAGGAGAGGGGCTGGGAACCCCCAGAGGCTGCAATTGCCTGAGCTGCCCCACAGAGCCATCTCCTGTCCTGCCCCACCGGTCTTCTGCCTGCCCTGAGCCCAACCCTCGGGGCAGAGCATCGCAGGGGTGCCCATGCATGGGGACAGGGTCTCGTGCCGAATCGCCCGTCATACAAGGCTGCAGATGACAGCATGCCTGAGCTCTCACCTGCAGCGAGCTGCTCTGTGGAAGGACACTGGTGCTGGGATGGGGAGGCGGGTGCCATGAGAGCTGGGGACATGCAGGGTGGCTCTGGAGAGACTGCGGGACTCAACCCCGTTAACCCTGCAGCTTCCTCCCTGCGATCAGGGTGTCTGGCCAGGATGCTTTCCTGAAAAGAGCTGCTATCCATGCGTAGTTGCCTCTGGCAGGCTATGTCATGGGGACATGGTGTTCCCATCTGATGACCTCTTGAGGTCCCTTTGGCTGGGTGTTTCCAGAGCTGTTGTGGTTGGCACACCTGGAGAAAGGCAAGTCCCCAAGGCAGGTCAAAGCAAAACGCTTGCTGCGGAAAGGGAAATTAGTTACAGGCGCTTTGCTGCTCTCCAAGCAACTGCAAAGGCTGATGTTTCTCCTGTTGGCCGATAAACTAATTGTAATGACAAAACCTCAACAAAAGCAACTCTCTTAAATGCTTTCTTAATTAATAATTCTCAATAATTACTTGACGTCAATGACCAATAAACATTTCGGAGAAGGGAAGTTGCTGTTAAGTGCCTGATACCTTTGCTGCTCCAGTTGCTGTGCCTGAGTTCCTGCAGCTCTGATGAATCCGACAGAAAAGCGCAGGGAAGGCCAAGCCCAATGTTTTTAAAGGAAAACATTAAGCAGGAAAAAAGTGATTATTCACGTGCATGTCCACAGGGAAAAGAGGAGGGAAGCTGAGCAACCGCTCAGCCCTGCTGCTCCCCACTGAGCAGCTAGCAAGGGATGGCAATGCCGACGGGCAGGTGCCCTGAGGGGTGGCACCCATGGGTGCCCCTTTCCTGCCTCTCTGGTGCTGCTGAGCCCCCGGTAGGGTGCTTTCCTGGGGGCAGCATGAGGGGGAGGGCACCTTCCCAGGGAGCCCATGTTCAAGGGGTCTTCAAGGCCCTGCTGAGAGTCCTGCACCCATGGAGGGTCGCCTCCCTCCCACAGGCATCTGCTGTGTGCAGATGCCTCTTCCTCTTCCTCTTCCTCCTCCTCCTCCTCCGCCTCCTCCTCTTCCTCCTCCTCCTCCTCCTTCCCACAGCCTGTCTGAGGGCAGCATCTCCCGACTCGGCGCTGCCAGGCCTGAAAGCATCACCAGCTGCATTTTATCGGGTGGGAGTCGGGGGGACCCTGGTCCATCTGCTGTTAAGCGGAGCCTCAAGAAACCTGCCATTTGTCCTCACCGCAGTGCTCCTGGCTGCAGCACAGTGCTGGCAGGGTTAATGTTGTCTTCCTCCTCCTCCTCCTCATCTCGGCTTCACAGCCATCTTAAAACCGCTGGAGCAGGAGTTGTGCAGTCCCTGTTCCCACTCCTTTTACAGTATGGGCTGGCCGGCCAGGGAGCCCAGCCGGCTCCTCCATCCGTCTGACTCCTTTCCTTCTTTGGATGTCTCCTGCGCTCGCTGCCCGGGCACTGCCTCCCTCCCACGGGACCCGTGCCCCTGGCGAGGGGCAATAGCTGGGGTGAGGGGCTGCCCGGGGCCGGGGAGCGGCAGGCACGGGGTGCGATTTTTGCAGAGGTTTCTCTGGGACAGCGCTGGGTGTCTGCCAAGATGGATGCCGGCCCGCTCCCGGGCACGGTTAGCACTTAACGAGCCCTTTATAGCTGCAAATCCCTTGGCGGGCGTTAGCAAAATCCTCCTGCGGGGAAAGGTGGGAGAGGGTCACTGTCGTTAGCTGGAGGGTGAGGAGGGTGGCACAGCCAGGGGATGTGAGCTGTTCGGGGTGAAGGAGCCTGTTGCAGAGCAATCCCATCAGGGATGGGGACAGGGCTCCTTCCAGCAGGACAGCAGCAAATCCTCACCTGGTACATGTCACCATCCAAAATAAACTGTGGTCCTCTGGGGGGCAAAAGCAGTGATGCCACAGGAGGTCCCCCCAGCCTGGAGAGCTGCAGGCAGGGAGGGCAGAGCTGCAGGCAGGCAGGCTCTGCTCCCCTCTGAGCTCTTCCCCCATCTGCCACCCCTCACATCTGGACTCGGGGGTCCCGGGGGTGTTTGCTGGCGGCCGTGGGAGAGTTGCTGGAACATACGCTGCTCTTGTCCTGACGGGCGGACGGGTGCGGCTGCGGACGTCCGTCTGTCAGGGCAACAGCAGCACATGCTCCTGGCTCTGCATCCTCAGTACTCTGTGGCCTGTTACCCAAATAGCAGCTGCTGCCCAAGGGTTTATGCCCCCCGTGAGCCTGGAGAAAGAAGGGGAAAGGCCTCTGGGGCTGAGGGGGGAGGCAGAAGCAGGGCGTCCATGTCCCCTCTCTGCTGCGTCAGCAGATGTCAGCACAGGGAGGAGGAGGAGGTCATCCAGAGATCACGTTTGGGGTTTTTTTTGGGTTGCTGTAAGTCTTTGTGCATAGGATGGTCCCTGAGCAGGGAGCGAGGGGAGAAGGGGGAGCAGCCTCCAAAGGCACGGGGAGGTCTCTGATATGCTCCTGCCTTGTGAGCCCAGACGTTCCCCAAAAGACAGGCTGTTGCTGTCTGTAAGGCCTGGCTCAGGAAAGTAGCATGGGACTGGCCAGCTCACCCCAAGCATGGGGATGTGGTGAGGGTCAGACTGCTTCAGGCTTCCCCATGCTCCGAAAACATGAAGGTTGGTTGGAAGATGGTGAGATTTGGGAGGAAAGGGTCAAAACATGTCCCCATCTCTGGTCCCAAGCATGGACTGAATGGGAATTTCAAGACTGGGAGCATCCCATTGTATCCAGGGTTGGGCTGAGGGATGTTCATGGGCACGGGGCTCCCGTGGGCTTGCAGAGCCCCAGCGCCCTCCCCACTGTGCTGCTGCGGGTCCCCGTGGGCCACTGCCAGCATCAATCTCGCTGCAGCCCCCATGGCAGCGGGGACACTCCATGGGGGCCAAGGACCCATCAGTCGGAGAGTGGCTTTTTCAGCTGCCCTGCATGAGCCCTGCACCTTGTCCTGCCTGTCCCTGCATGGGGACGGCAGCCTGGGCTGCCAGCATCCCTTGTGTCCAGGGGCCCTGGGCTGTTTCTGCAGCCGCCCAGCTCAGCTTCCAGCCAGTGGCTGAGATGCTCCAGAGCAGGGGGAGCCACCTCTGCCCCTGCCCAGGGGATGCTCGGGGTGCCTGCATCGCACCCTCCCCGTGCCAGCGATGGGTGGGAGCACGGCAGGAGGCTGTGCAATGGGCGGGTGTGCCACGGGTGAGCGTGCGGCTAGAGGGTGTGTGATGGGCGGATGTGCAGTGGGAGGGTGTGCGATGGGTGGGAGTGCAGCGGGAGTGCCGTGCAAGCCCGGCAGCTTCCTGGTCCCCGCATGGGCGGTGGCACAGGCGCAGCAGGTGCCACGGCTGCCTTTGCTGTTACCACCACGTGATCCGATTCACCCAGAGGAGTGTATGCTGCTGTCCCGGCTGCTGGCGGGATGAGGGAGCCCCCAGCAGACCCCCGCCACTCTGCGAGACCCTTGGGTGGCCCCAATACCGGGGTGCTTGGGGTGCAGGACTGGCGCTCCTGTGGGTGCCATGGGCCCTGGGTCCAGCCACTCTCCAGCAGGGATGATTAATGGCTTAACCCCTTCCCTCCCGCCACTTCCCAGCCTCCCTCTTGGCCAGTGGGGTGGCTGTGGGGGAAAGGACGGGTGGGCTGGGGAGGTGGAGGGCTGTTTCCTTTGGCTGGTGCTGCCGTCATGGGGCAGGAGCTGGGGCTGAGGCCAGTGGTGCTGGCAGCGGGGTGCCCTGGCCACCCGGGGAGCAGGTGTCCCAGCGTGAACCGGCCAGCCGGGAGCACCGGCAGCAGGAGGCAGGATGCCTGGAGTTCCTGTCCTGCTTGGCCCCGTCTCAATGGGACTCAGCGCCAAGAGCGGGGAGGATGGCTGCTGCGAGCAGCCAGCAGTGCCTCTGCCCAGCCTGGCTTCCTGGCCACGTGGGGTGAGGAGCTGACTTGCAGTGCATCCCCTTTTTTTACGCATTTTTCTCAGATGTAGTGATGGAGGCAGCAAGCACACAGCCTGGGGCTTGATGGCACCCCCGGAGCGTGGCTCCCTGCCCTTCCTGCCTCTTGCATGGGGCCCCTGCTCCGATGTCCCCACCAGACAGCAGTGGGAAAGGTCCCAGGAGCTTGCTCTGCCCAGACGGGAGGCTCGCAGGCAGCTCACACCAGCCCTGCATCTCCTGGGACGGCTCTGACAGGGCTGTGGGCTGGGGTCAGTGCTGTGGTTTTAGCGGGAGCACCTTTGGGGTCCCACCCAGTCCCACTCCCTTGAATGCTCCCCCGTGGGAGGTCAGGCGAGGGGGCCATGCAGCTTGGCCTGGGGTGGGGAGGCTGTGCATGGCAGTGCGCAGTGGTCAGCTCTCAGGGGAACAGTGCCGTGCCGTGGCAGCTCGCAGCCGCATGAGTGTGGGCGGCAGCCAGCAGTGTTTTACGGCATCCTGGGCTTCACCCCTCTTGCTCCTGCCTGGGCCTTGGCCCCGTGGCAGCTGCCTTCACACCATGTCCCAGAGCTGAGCCTGGTGGGATTTTGTGCTCTCCTGGGTGTGCAGGATGCGGTTTCCATCCTCCCCTGCCTGCCTGCCCTGAGCATGGACCCCTTCCCCCCCCAGCACCGCATTTCCCATCAGTGAACCAGGTCTCTCAGGAAAACCTTGGCAAGGCGTCACGGAGGCTGCAGGTCCCCAGCAGATTTGGGGGCATGTCTCCTTCCCTCCGGGATGTGCAACAGAGGGACAAATCTTGGTGTGACCTGAGTGTTTGGCAGAAACGATCCCTTGCCCATAGTCCCAGGGAGACAGTTAAGTGCAGCCGGGTCAAGTGCTGCACCCGTGGCTGGTTTGGGTGAGGAAGCATGCCTGGGTTTCATCGGCAGGGAACCACAGGAAAGCCGTGCTCTCGGGGGCTGGCGCAGCATCCTTCACTGGGTGGCCTTTGTACCGTGGCAGCTCTCGCCAGGAGCAGGGGGAATCCCTTCCCACCCAGGCAGGACCTGCTCGTGCCAGTGCATCTCTAAACCCCTCTGGGATGCAGAGTGGGGGATTCGGACCCACAGCATTTCACCAGCAAACCAGCCCCATTTCTCAGGAGACACCCAGGGAGAAGGCTCATGGTCTATTTTATGCTTTGCATCCTGTTTAAGCCAACACGAGCTTCTGCACTGGATGTGTATGGGCAATCCCTGGCTGCGGGCGGAGGGGAGCATCAGTGCAGCCCTCCGGCTCCTCTTGCACCAAATCCAGCAGCCAGCAGGGTAATAAATGAGGAGTCTATATTTAGATGCAGCGTCTGGAGAAGCGTCACGGCGTTGCCAGTGGGCTTTACTATTCAGCACAGGCAGGTTTCCCTGCTCCTCCAGCTTGATGCCACCTTTGCGGAGAAGCTCATCAAGGACATCCAGCACCAGCTGGAAAAACACCCCAAGCAGAAAAACTGACACCCGCGACAAGAGCTTGGCACCTGCCAAGGGATGGGTAGAGCGGAGCATCCCAGGGAGCCTTGGAAGGAGCTGGCTCGGGGCCCTTTTGGTTTGGCAAAGGCCTTATTTTGTTGCACAGAAGTTTGTAGTAAAGAAACATATTACAGTGATGGAGCCTTCTCTTGTGCCACCCCAGCCCCGTGTCAGCTCCTCTCCCAGCACTGCCGCTGGTGCAGCCGGGCCGGCGTCTCTCTTTTCCGTGCACTGGGCTGGCTGATTCCTCTCGTTTTCCAGTGAGCGGTACAAAGACTGGCTCTGCAGTACTTCTCCCTCTCTGCATTCCCACCTGGGCTCCCTGGGTCAGACACCGTCTATGGCAGGAGCCCCGCAGCTCTGGTGCAGGCGGGCAGCTGGCTTCATCCCACTTCATCCCACATGTCAAGACTGCATCACCTATCACTCCACAGAGCTGCTAATCCGTACCGTGCCTAAACCACCGGCAGCAGCCCGGCTGCCCCAGCTGTGCCACTGGAGCTGCTCAGAGCAGCTGGGGATGGTTAGTGAACATTTCCCTGCTGGAGCCAGGGCTGCTGGGCCCCCGCTGACTCAACTGGCGGCATATGAAGTTCCCTGAAATCCGTGTTGAAATTTAAGGAGGCCAAATTGTTGTGCAAAGGAGGAAGAGCCCTGTGCAGAGCCAAGCTGCAGGTTTCCTGCTGTCCCAGAGTGTGAGGTTGGTACCGGCTTGGGAAGGATGAGATTTGCATGAGGATGCCGGGTGCTCGGATCTGGGGTTTTTCCCCTGTTTTGCAACGTGTCGGAGGCTGTTTGGAGCAGATGGTCTCCACGTGCTGGCTCCTCTCCCCTCCTAGCCTGGGGAGAGTTTTTCCAGCCAAAGCCAAACACTGAGCCATTGCCATGAGGCGCGAATGTGGCTGAGCCAGCTGGTGACAGACTTGGTGACCAGCTCTGCCGGAGGCCTCCTTTGTGGCTCACAGCACCTTGACTGTTTTTTCCCTCCACCCCTCCAAATTTTGATCACAGCGGGTCACAGGGAGCAGTTTGCGTGAGTTCCTGCATCCCACCAAGGATGCAGGCAGGGTGCGAAATCCCAGCACGACCACAGTGCTGGGCAAAACTCACCAGCAATGGGGCAAACAGTCCATTCCCCACCTCTGCTGCACCCTGGGGCTTGCACAGCCCTGGCTCCCTGTTCCCGGCCGGGTGTGATGGGTGTTGTGTCGGTACAAGCTGCACATGGACAACCTTTCCTCTGGTTGCCTGTGGTGCACGCTGTGCATCAGCAGTACCAGGACACTTGAGGACACCTCAAGGACTGTGAAACCCGCTGACAAGGCTGGTTCACCGCTGCACTGGGGGATAACAGCGTGCCGTGCCAGGGGACAGCGAGCCCCCACGCCTGCCCCCACCTCCCGGGGCACCCCAGGGAGAGAAAGCCCCTTGCTGGCAGCAGGCATGGCGTGTTCATCGTGGGGACAAAGGCACCTGTGGGAGCCTGGGCAGCTGCCCACGGGTGACTGGCAGCCGTTTTGGGAGGAGGAGGAGGAAGGCACCTGACTGCCAGGCAGCAGTCCAACTAGTTGAAACAGCTTCCATTGCAGTTTGCATAACCAAGCATGGCTCAGCCGGGTCTGGGGACGCGCGGCTCCATGCAGTCGCCCACAGCTGGAAACCGCACTCGCAGCGGAGCACTGGATGGAGAGGCCGATGGGTTTGCTTGCTGTGTGCCGTGCCCATGCTGCTGGGGGCTCGGAGGTGCAGGGGTGGCTCATTCTCCTCCGGCAGTGTCAGGAGGGTGCAAAGCCAGCTTCACCCATGGGCTCAGCGTGTGTGGACCGGGCAGGGTTCTCCTGCTGGTGTTGTGCTGAGCGCGGCTGCAGGGCTCGCTGCCCTGCCTCCCTGCCGCTGCCCAGCTGGAGCCGCAGCGCTCCCCTCCAAGGTGACATTGGAGGCTCTCTGCCCAAGGACACCTGGCTGCAGTCCCACCCGGCAGCCCCTGACACGGGGAGCGGAGGCAGCCAAGAGAGGCGGATGGCCTCTGTGGAGCGGGGAGATGGACGGGGATAAAAGTGGGGCACAGAGGCAGTGGCGGGGATGGTAACTGGAGCTGCTCACATGACTGGGGAGCTGCTGCCAGGCTCTGGGACCATTCAAAGTGTATGAAGGTGGCTCACCAAGCATGCGTCTTAACCCCTGCAAGCCCTGTGCGGGGATTGGGGTCCATCTGGCACATGGTGCTGCCAGGGCAGAGGTGGCCTCCCGCGCACTGGAGGGGACCCTTGGTTCTGATGCTCCCGACCCAGAGGTGGATGCAGGGTCAGACCAGTTCCTGGGCACCGGGCTGTTGGATCCAGACTTCAAATCTGGATTTCAAGCCAGCCTGCCCCAAGGTCTCTGTCTTTAGGTCGATCTCTGGATTAGCTGGGATCAAAAATAGGCGGGGACAAGGCTTGGGAGCAGGCAAGCTCAGGGCAGGGTTGTGAGGAAGCTGGCGCAGGACACCGAGTGGGTAAAAGGGTCTGATTTAAGCATAGGAAGTCATGTTCGTTGGCTTCATCCCCTGGTTTGGGGGCAAAGAGGGGTCCCAGCCCAGAGCCAGACCCCACTTGGGGAGCAGCCAGACCCCACCTGGGTGTGCAGCTCCCACGCACCCCGCCGGAGCCTGTC
Organism: Balaeniceps rex; assembly: GCA_013401315.1. NCBI lineage: Eukaryota > Metazoa > Chordata > Aves > Pelecaniformes > Balaenicipitidae > Balaeniceps > Balaeniceps rex. Next base: position 23,443 of record VYZW01023167.1, read on the forward strand.
AGGCTAGGGTTTTGGGGAGGAGAAAGGTGTGGTCCCTCGCAGGGGGGAATTTGGAATAGCGCGAAGCTTTGTGCATGTGGGTGATCGCCTGGGTTTGCATGTGCTCCTGAAGGAGTGTTTTGCCCTCGGAGGGATTTTTCTATCTGGAGATCTCAAAGAAGTTTCTTTCCGGGGTGAGTCAGTTGTTTGCGGGGGGGAGACAGGAGCGCCTGGTCCCAGCACCGAGGAAAGCTTGGAGGAGCAGCCAGGCTGGCTCCAGCCTGTGGCTCCCAGAAGTGCTCCCTGCAGAGCCAAAAAGCAGGGACAGAGCCCCAGCCCCAGGTCCCTGGGGGCAGGTGGCCTGGCTGGGGCACCCGCTGCTTCCCGGGACACCAGCATGCTCTGGTGCCGACCCCGGCACAGCAAAGCCTTGTGCCAGTTGGTGTAGCACTGGGAAATCCCCAGGCCAAACAGGTTGTGCTAGGGAAGGTGCAGCCTGCACGGCAGCCCCAGAGGTGCTGCTGAGGGATCACGCCTCCGCCATCCACCTCGTGAGCCGTGTACATAGCCCGTGGTCACGGGACCTGCTGTAACCTGCTCTCATTTCACCTTCCCGTGCCTCTGTTTCCCCACTATAATAATTGGAATAGTATCAATACTGTTGATCAGTTAATACCGGTGATTTCCTAGCACTGATGATGCCCACCTGGAAAATACCCAGCTTTTTTAGGTGGCTTCAGTCACCGAAGGGGTGATGCGGCTGTGCTGGCTCTCTGTGTTTTTGGGGTGCTGGGGCTGGCACAGCCCTGCCTGGGAGAGCCCAAGATGTATCAGCACCTGCGCAGTGCCTGCCCGCCGGTGCCCAGGCACCCCCGCTCTCCCCACTCCGGCTTGCCTGGGGAGCGCGGACAGAGTTGCGCCTGAGCAGAGCCAAGCAGTGACCATGCTGGGTGGTGATGCATCTCCTCTGGCCAGGACACCTCCAGGCGCTGTGCAGAAAATGGGCAGCAATTTAATCAGGGAGACTGCAGCGTCCAGCTGACGGGCCTAGCTGGAGGGGGGAGAGGAGGGAGCCCCTGATTCAGAAGAAGGGGAGGTGGGGACCCCTCTCCTTGCTCTCGCTGGTGATGGGGAGCAGTGACGTGCAGGCAGCAGGCCACACCATGGGGTACCAGGGCCTCGTGTGGGGCAGCAGGCAGGAGCTGGCACGGGCAGCGCTGCCCGTTCCCCTGCAGCAGGGGGATGCAGTGAGGGGTGGCCGGCAGCGCCCGCCCGCCTGGCAGGGTGCACTGGGAAGGGCTGGCGCTTCCACACCCACCGGGATATGGGCCTGGGCACGCGTGGACGGGCCTGGCAGGAGGGTATGGACAGATCTGAGCAGTTTTGCTCTTTCCACAGCAGTTTTCATCCTTCGAGGCCTCACACCTCTAGCTGAAAACTTCATTTTTCACGTGGGAGCTGGGCACACTGGGGGCTTCCCCAAAGCCCCCCCAGCAGGAGGGCCAGCACAGACGGTGCCTGGCAGGAGAAAGGGTCTATTGAGAGTCACAGTGGGTCGGGTTTGGTGATGGTGCCCTGACCCCCGGCAGGGGATGGTGTGGCACTGGAGCATGCCTGTGGCAGCAGAGCGTTGGGGCTGGGAGGTCAGGCTAATGCGGGAAGATCCTCCTTGCGCCTTCTTAACCCCAGCTTGAACCTTCCCCATCTCCCGCCTTGTCCTGATTAGCGCTAAGACGCTGCTCTGCTGCCAGCGGCGCGGGCAGCACCGAACAGCATGGGGCACTGCGCTGTCTTCTGTGGTGGGGGAGGTGGGGGGGCCTTTTGGTACAAAACCTGCAGGCAGGCAGGCAGGCAAGATGCTTTCCTCCCTCCCCTGCTTGCCACTTCCCTGGCAAAAGGAACTGGGAGTGCTCCCGGTGGGGGACAGACTGCCCCGACAGTCCCTGCTCTGCACGGGAGCAATGTCAAGGTCCAAAAAGGCGCCTGTGGCTCGGGGAGGTGAAGAGCATCCTGCAGATGATGGGCACAGACCTGGCAGAGGGATAACACTGGGCTGTGGTGTCCGGCAGTCAGCAGGTTCTCTTCACCGGCTCTTCATGTGTATGTAAGGGGGCAGGATTCGGGCTGGCTTTAACCTCAGCTCCCGCTTCATGGCTGCAGAGCTGCTGACACAGAGCCTCAGAATGTGCCGGGAATTACAGCCCCGCCGCCAAGCGCGGCAGAGCCAGGCTGTGTGCCGAGCCGCTGCCTCCTGCTAGCTGCCACCCAGAAAGCCCTGTGTTTGGTGTCCTGAGCCAGGGGAGGAGGATATTTCAGTAATGATAGTTCACCCCGAGCTGGCCTCCCTTCCCCTGTCATTTCACAGCCTCAAGACAGCAACCCCAGAGCTGGCAGCACCGTGGGGTGAGTGGCTCCGGTACAACGGAGAGCCTGCCCCGCTGGCACACTCGCTCCCCGCCACCTGCCCATGGACCCTGAAAGCCTGACGGCTTCCCCACACTGTCTGTGCCAGCCCATGGGAGTAGTTCAGGAATTCCAGGACCACAGGCTGTGGCTGTGGCTCCTGGCAAAGCCAAGGGAAGCTTTCCAAGCACAACATCGCCAAAGATCCCGAGGCTGTGGCTGCGGGTAGGGAGCATGGCTGAGGCTGGGCTCGCCTGTGCAGCCTGGGCAGCTCTGGAGCTGGAGCAGAAACGCGACGTGGCAGGACACAGTGATGTCTGTCACGCTGCCTGCAGGCAGTGGCTCTGTTTTCCTCCTTGTGCCACTGCAGGTTCAACCTCACTCATAGTGTGGGGAGCTGGAGGGACAGTTGCTCGCTGCCTCCTGGCAGGGATTTGCTCTTGCAGCCAGCTGAGAAGGGTGAAGAGCTGCCGGGACCAGGGCAAACAGTGCCCATGGAGCTGAACTGGTGTTAGCTGGGACGGGCTGTGCCACGGGAGGACATTTGCAGTATCCTCCAAACAGAAAGGGCCTTGTGGAGCCCTGTCAGCCCACGAGCTGGTGACCAAACCTCCAAAGGGGCCGGTGGCTGGAGCAGGGCAGGGACAGGGCTGCTCCTCCTCCAGCCCCTGCAGCCATCCTGACCCCAGGGGAGCCTCCTCGCTGGCGTCCCTCTGCCCACAGCTGTCATGTGGCTGCTGGATGCCAGGACATCAGAAGAGGAAGGTCTGAAAATAATTGCTCCCTCATGTTTTCCTTTCAAAAGGAGGGAGTTGCCATCATGGGGAATTTTTGTGACCAGCAGAGCTGGCTAATAGTCAGCTCCTCGGTGAGTCAGGCGCTTGCCCCCTCCCGCGGCACAGCCTGGCCCCCCTGTGCTGCCAGCCTGGCTGGAGCGCGGGGGCACAGCGTTTCCTGCCACGTCCAGCTGTGGGTCTGCAAGTGGAAGCAGTCCTGAGAGTTTCGGGGTATTGATGCCCCCACTGGCCTCGGCCACGGCCCCCACTGCTCCCTGTCCCGCTGGGCATCCTCTGTGCGGAGCCTCTCGAGGTTGCAGGGCTTGCAGGCAAGGCACCTGTTGCTCCGTCCTTGCCCCGCGCAGGCTGTGCTGCCTCGCTGGAGAAATGCTGCGGTGAGGAGGTGAGCGTTGTGCTGCAGTGCAACCCCTCCCTGCTCCTGTCTGTGCCTCTCTCCCCATGGCCAGGGGGTTGCGTGGCAGGGCTGGAGACCTCCTGAGCTGATGGAACATTTCAATTCCCACCGTGCTTTTGTACCCGGCTCAGCACATGCCGGTTGCTGTTTGTTGGTCCTGCCTTTGGTTTTGAGGCAGATAACAAGGAATTTCTTAGAAAACACCACTGGGGTCAGGACCAGGCCCCTGCCCTGCCTGGCTGACGCCATTGAGCAGTGCCAGCCCCGCTGCCTGCAGCAGCACCCGTCAGTGCCAGGTGCATATTTGGGGGTGCTGCTCTCTGCTGTGCCAGGATCAGCGGGTGGTGGGCAGCGTTTGCCAGGCTGGCTGCTGGCAGGGTTGGCATAGGGTGCCGCCATTTGGCTCGAGGGGTGCAGGATAAAGCTGTCACGCTTTCTTGCGATGGGAGACACTGTTATCAGCATGCTGTGTGTGCCCGAGCATGCTGGCACTGCCTGGACAGCCCTCTGCCTGGCCGACTGTATCCCGGGGATATGGCAGCAGCAGCAGGCGGCATGGCACAGCGCTTGGCAGCAGCCACAGTCGGCAGGTGCTGTTTCCATTAGCCGGTGTTGAGAGAGGAGTGTCCGTCTTTGGGAACAGCCCGTTCCCAACTGCATCTACCTGCTGCCCTCTCTCCTTGCACGGGACACAACAACCATCAGTTCTCCTTTTCTGCCCTTGCCTGGTGCTTGGTGGTGCTGCGTGGCAGTGGTGCCAGAGGGTGACAGCAGTGGGGGGCACTTTGGGCTCTGTGCGGGGCGGCTGGGGCTGCGGGGTCTCCCCGGCTCTGCCGCGGCACCGGCGGGTCCTGCAGCCCTGGGCTGGCCCATCCCAGAGCTCAGGCAGAAATAAAGTGGACTCTGTAATTTGGAGCCCAAATAAACGGCTGCCGAGTAGAGTATGAACATGCAGCTCTGTAACCTGTGATATACTTTGCTGCTGCCCTTCTTCCTAAACTCGACACACCTTTGTTTAAAGTGTTCCAGCAGCGCGTTGTTTATTCAGGGCATTATTACCAGTATCTCAGGATCCTTTTTTCTATCCTGTGACTCAGTGATAGTTTAGTGCAATTTCTTCCATCTTTCCTCCATATCAAAGATATCCTGGCAAGTTCATGTTTATTGTTTGCAGTTAATGTTTAATATTTCCTATTACTGGCATCTCATGGTTGATCTTAATTACACCCTGCTAATGTAAGACAAAAGTCAGTGAGCGAGACCGCGTTCACACTCGGGCTGTGGCTCGGAGCCTGGCACTGAGCACCCCTCGTCCTGCTGGTGCTGCTGGGCCGGGTACCTGGTGCTGCCTGCACCCCCTGCACTGCACGGGCTGCGTCGGGAGGGTGGCTGCTCCGTGCGTGTCGGTGCAGGGTGTCCGGCGTGGGGCCTGGCACTGCCGCGGCGGCCTCCATGTGCCGCAGCAATGCGGACAAGCAGCAGTTGTTTTTGAGCAGCTCGAGTGGAAGAAAGGATCAACCTGCTATTTATTTTGTCCAGGCTTTAAATGCTAGTGCTGGTTTTTCCTCTTGCTGGCTGAGCTGAATTGTTAAAACAGATTAGTAGAAATTAAAAAAAATTAAAAATCAACAGAGTGCAGAGGGCGAAATGCCCTGCTCCTAGCAGAACAGCAAGGTGTTGCATGCCTCTGCAGGTGCGGGAGCCTGGGAGGTTCCTGTGCTCCTTCTCCCCACAAACTGGGGAGCTGGATGGGGGAGCGGCAGCCTGCTGCTGCACAGCCCTGCCTCGGCACTCCTCGTGCCTCCCTCCACCGTGTCACATCAGTGTGTTTGCAGGCAGGGTCCCCTCTGCCTTTGCTGCCTCCCAATGAGGGACCGCTCGCCCTCTACTTGGGGCTCTCAGGCTATAAATATCGGGGGGTGGCGAGGGGCGGCCAGGCTAAGGAACAACCCGACACCACCTCTCCCTCATTCACAGTGACATTTTGTCAAATGCCAGTGGGGAGGGGGGTTGCTTATCTGCTGGCACATGCTCCAGTGACCTTCACAGCTCTGGCCAGGTGCCTCCTTGCTGTATTTACACTTATTTATAGCTCTCTCCTCCATCCCCACCTCTGCCCTCCTCCCCGGTACTGGAAGGTGGCTGCCCGCCCCACGCGGGTCCCTCTGGCCTGGGAGGGCTGGGAGGGAGCTGGCGCGTCCTTGGGGATGATAAGGGACTGGCAGCACCCAGCTTTGTCCCCCCAGGGTGCTGGTGCCATGAGTGCATGGGGACCGCATCCCCTGTGTGGGAGCCGCAGGGACAGCAGGGTGCACTCTGGGGGCGGACAGGGCTGGGTTTGGCCTCGGCGTGGGTCGCAGTGGCTGCGTGCCTCCATTGCTTCCCCGCTCCAGTGCTGGGGCGGCCCGGCAGGGCGCTGGGGGTCTGCAGGCGCCCATCCCTGCCTGCCTGAGTGGGGCTCCCACCTGCCCGAAGCAGCTAGCGGGGCGGGCAGCCATGCCCACCGCTGCGCCAGCCAGCCCGCTGCCGCCTGCCCGGGAAAGAGTTCATCCCAATGAAACAGCTGCGCGGTGCCCGTCTCCCTGCATGGCTGTAATCCCTGTTTCAAGCAGTCTGTAATTACGGATTTCCCTGATAAACCCAGACGGGTCTCTCCAAAACCCCTGCCCAAGGATTTTCTTTCCTTTAGAGACAAGCCTGGGGTGAGGGTGAGGAGTGGGAAACTCCCCAGCCGGCTGCGAACGTGGGTACCGGGAGCTGGCACTGCCCGTGCCACCGAGGGAGGGCTGGCAGGAGCTGGCACTTCATGTTCTCGGCATTTCTCACCTTCTGCTGGTTTGGGTCCCAGCCTAAATGCTACTGGCTAATTTGGGGCTCTGTCTCCAGCGCGTGTGGATGTATATTTATCCCTTAACGCTTTGGATAGGCACTGGGCTGTGGGGAGGGAGGAGGCTCCGTGCGGGGCTGAGTCACCGCTTCAGCTCCTCGGCAAGGAGATGGGCTGCCTGTTTCTGGCCGGTTCCTTCGGCCCCTCCAAGGAGCTGCCGCTTTCCTTCCTTATTTCCGTACAGCAAAGTGGCATGTGAGTGACAAGGCAATTGCAAAGCATCCTGGGGCCGTGTATGCAGGCAGCAACACAAATCTGGCCTCCCAGGCTTAAACAGGATTAAGTTCCCGCGAAGGCGCTGCGCCCATCCAGCAGCCCTTTACGTGCCGGCAGACTTCAGAAGCTGAAACTTTTGCAGCCTCACTAAGCAGGAGCACAATGCGTGTGCCATCGCCCGGTGCGCTCAGAGCCTCGCTGCAAAGTACTTGGCCACAACTTCAAGGGGCTGGACGCAGGGGTTTTGCAGATAAGGGAGATTTCTGCTGGTGCTGTTGTCGGGGGTGTGACAGAGGAGAGGACCTGCAGGTCTCTTCGTCACGGTCACTGCCCCATCCACAGCCCCTCTGAGCCCGTTAAGGACCGCAGGCAACAGCTAGCTGAGCTCTCTTGCTTGCCCTGGTTTAGGTTGCTATTGCCTGGCAGCAGGGCTGCGGTTCCTCCAAGACAGTGTCTGGAGGCAGCATCGCCCCTTTGCTTCTTTCCCAGGCTTGCCGCAGGGAAGGCAAAACCCCAAAGCATCAGCATTTGCCTGAAGGCTGCTGAACTCTGGGTGGCAGGTGCCTGTTTTCAGGCTGGCAGGCAGGAGGGCCGTGTGCTGCCTGCTGCACAGGCAAGCTGGCTGCACATGCATGGAGACGAGGTCTGCTCTTTGTGGGCTCACTGGGTACGGCTGCCCCCAGGAGCCAGCAGCCTGGCCCCAGCCAGCCTCTCCAGCCCTGCTGACTGGGGGTTTAATCTGAGGTGCCCAAATTGACACTGAAAAAGAGGAAAACATTTCCTGTCTCGTTAATCCAATATTTGAATTAGAGTTGGGCTTGGAGAGGAAACCTCATGTCTCTGCAGAGATAAGATGTCACATGCTCCCACACCAGAGTTAACGCTGCTCCAAAGCAGAAGAAAGGCCTGAAAGGGGAAATGTCCCACCTGCCGTCCCCGCGACGTCGGGAGCCAGCACTGAGCTGTGCTCAATGGGGCATCCTTGGATGTGGCTCCAGCCAGCGACTGCCCTTGCTCTGCTGCAGGCCCAGCCCAGGACATGTGCTGGAGCTGCTGGGGACACTAGAGACAGTTGCCCACATCGGCCACCATCAGATTGGGCAGGGAGATGGAGCTAACCCCCATGCCAGCTCCTTGTCCCGCTCCGCCTTGTCACTGCTCTGGGAAGGGCAAAGATCGGGGACTTTGCAAAGGGACGGGGAGTTGGAGCAGCGGGTGCCCTCGTGGGTGCAGTCCCCACAGCACCCGGGAGCTCTTCCATTCGCAGCCACGGGAGACAAAGGGATGCTGACCAAGGAGCCACCAGAAGCTCTCAGACTGATTTGCTCACGTGGGGTTTTCCAGGAGAAGGCATAGTGCGGGCTGTGGGCAGAGCCGGCCCCTCCTCACCTGCAGTGGTTAGGGAGCGGCCCCGCTCCTACTTGTCTGGAAATGTTTAGGTGCAGCCAAGGCTCCCTGGGACAGGAGAATTGGTGAGGTGACCTCTGGATGTCCTTGACTGCCAGTTTGGAGACTGTCCCTTTTGCCTTCTCGCTATTGCCGGCTCTGCCATGGTGGACATGGACGGTGGGGCCGGCAGCGGGGCGCTGCAGCCACGGTAGGCACAGAGCCCTCCTGCTCTCCAGGCTGTCCCCAGGCACGCACGGCATGGCTGCTGCTGGATCCGGCCAGCCTCGGCAGGGGCACAAAACAAGCACAAACCCTTGGTGCGAGGGGCCCTGCCAGCCTCCCGGGGCAACCCCTGCTCCACAATTGAGGTTATAAACCCCTCGCGGTGGGGAAGGGCTGTCTGACCTCAGCAGTAAGTGAATAAAAACGTTAATGCTCTGTCCTCCCAGCAAGCAAAGCCTCCGCAGAGGCAAAGCTTCTTGCAACATGCAAGTGAGTATCAGCTGCCTCTTTGTCCTGCAACTGCGATTGCATTTCTGCTAGGGCTGAGGTCAGAGTTGGTTCATGCTTTAAAGAAAGCCGAGGAGGACATCTGTGAACAGAGGCTGTTCCCCCAAATGCCCTCCACCTTTTAGCTTTGGCTTTCAGGTGCAGCTGCCTGCGCAGTGCTGCTGCGGGGCGCTCCGGCTGCTGGAGGGGATGCACAGGCTTGGGCTCCTGCTCCCCCAAAGGATGTAGGTGTGTGGCATGGGGGCACCTGCATAGCTGCCCGGGCATCCCTCATCCCCGGAGCAGGGATTCATCAGACAAGTTGCAACGAGCTGCCGGCAGCTTTCTGGTCGTGGCCACGCTGCAGCGCGCATGGGCCAGGTGTCTGGGCTGGAGGATGCCTCTGCATTTTTGAGCATGTCTCCATGGGTGTTTGCTGGCTGCACACCAAGAACCCATGGCTGATCTTCCTACAAACTCCCGAGTAAAATTAGAACAAAAGTTCATTCCTCTCCCAAGGCAGCAGGAAATGCAAAGGGTGGGAAAAGGGAAAGTCAGGGCAGTGAGGGCCAGTGCCCACAGGCAGCCTCCCCATCACTGCCACACCCTACCCAGGCTGGGGGCTGGGTCCTCCCCCACCCCTGCGGCCAACCCAGAGGGGCTCTGCTCTCAGTGCTCAGTGCCGGGCTAGCGGTGTTCAGAGTGACGGATTCCCTCCAGACACTCAAGTCCTCGGTGGCTGGGATGGTTAAATGACTCTTTCTAGCAGATGGGGCTGGCTGGAGCCACAGCTTCGCGCTGGGATGCCCTGTCGGGTGCCCATGCGGGCGGCTGCGCTGAGCAAAGGCTCTCCCCGCTTTTTCCAAGGAGGAGGAGAACCGGCGCAGAGAGAGCTGAGTTTTTGGGCGCTCCCCAAAAACCTGTGCTAGCCGGGAATCTGGGAGCGTCTGCTGCCAACCACTGCCTCAGGACGGCTGCATGCAGCATGGCAGTGCCGGGACACTCCTGCCCCCGGGGTGCCCAGAGAGGGCAGCTCAGCAACATTCGATTGCAGGAGTTTATTTTTACCCAGTCCTGTTGCCAATGGGGACGTGTCACATCTGTGGAGCTGATCAAAAGACGTCCCGAGCACTGGTGTCAGCTGCTCCTTGTGATCTCAGCACCAGGATCTTTTCCCTTGTGGCATATCAAAAGGAGCAAGAGAGTTTGACTGCTTTGCTATTTTTAATTGAATGCACGCACACACACACAGAGACACACATATATATATGTATGTATGGCTTTTCTAAAAATAAAAGCCTTTGCCTGTGTTCCCATGGGAAGATTTGGGGAGAAGGGGGAGCCAAAGTTGTTGCAAGACTTTTTCTGGAGCAAGTGCAAGAGTGGTGGCAGGAAAGCGGGGACAAGCCACAGCAGGTAAGGGACACATCTGAAAGGCCAAAGGACATGTGACCCCAGGGCAGCCCAGGATGCCCCTGAGCAGAGAGGGCAGGAGAGCTGGGGGAAAGGTAACATCTCTGTCCCCCAGAGCTGGCAGTGATGAGGACGGGGACCCTTGACCTGCTACACGCGCTTTGACCACCGAGGGAGCAAAGACTTGTGCAGGACAGGTTTGAAGAGCCCCAGCCTTGGGGGGCCCATGAGGAGTATCCGGATCCCGGAACCGTTCAGGGGGTTGCGTAGACATTTTTTTGTGCCCAATATACTTGGTGGCACCACGCTCGTGGATGTCTACCTGATACATCTCCCTCCAGTGGCAGGGCAGATGGAGGACGCTGGGGACAGCATCCCCCCAGCTCCCCAGCCCCCCATGGGGTTTGCCCACACCGGTGGGGCTGGGGCAGCATCAGCAGCTCCCCGCAGCCCCCAGCCCTGCTGCGGCTGTGGGGATGGCGGGGATGGTGATCTGCTGCTGGGACGTGGCATTGGCTTGCTATCGGGCCATGAAGCCACTCTTTCCTGCCCTTGCTGCGTCCTCCAAACCGCTCACCCTTTTCTTGCCACCCCTGGGAGGGAGTGGGGCAGAAATCAGGTGAGAAACGCAAAATGGGGGGTGTGTGTGCACAGGAGTGTCCTTTGGTGTGGCACAGGGTATCCTAAACCCGGTGGGGAGCGCTGGCACACAGGCTCCTCAGTGTATGGGAACACAATCAATAATCCCAGATTATCCCCATTAAAAAAACAGAAGAGAAAGAGAGAAACACCGTTTTTTCCATTCCTGCAGCTCAGTTTGAAATCCCTTTTCCTTCCCGTTGAACGTCGGAGGAGACCCTTCCAGGGCACTTCAGGAGGGGAGGCCCCCACGTTCTCCTGGCCTGCAGCCTCTCTCACGTGCTCAGATGTTTGCCTGCTCCAAAATCCATTTGCTCTGTAAATAAACTTGCTTCCCTCATCACCAGAAAACTCCCCCTGAGCAGCCAATACCGGGAGGAGTCGCACCAGACCTTTCCCCTCGGCATTTGAACCTGGATGTTGGGGGCAAAACCAAGCATGACCCGCGGGCTCCATGCAGGCAGCGAGCGGCAGTGCGGGCAGGGCCATGCCGGTGCCAGCCCTCGCTCCCACGGGTGCTGGATGCAGCCGTGGGGCTTTGTGGCCGGGCAGCGGCTGGGAGCCAGGCAGAAGCAGGGCAGGTCCCAGCTGCTTTCTGTGGTTAAATGGACATTTTTAGCTCAGTTCCTAGAGCTCACATTGCCCTGTGTGCACCCGGACATCAATTTGTTTCCATGCTGTTTTTCTCATCCTGTGTGTGCAATGAGGGGCCCAGGGTCTGTATTGCCTTGGCAGTGCCTTGGGACATGCAGGACCTGCAGCTTCCCCAGAGGAACTGTCCTCAAGCGGTTCAGTGCTGTGTGGCGGGGACAGGGAGCGGGTATGGAGCAGCCATGCTGACCGGGTATGAGGCCACCCACCGGAGCCTGGCCCCATGTGTTGCTGTCTTGTGTGCGCCCGAGTCTCTTGCCTCGCTCTGTTATCGCTGATCCCCAGGGCAGCTGGATAACCCTGGGTGTCCCCCTTAGGGCACCAAAGGCAGGAATGGCTTCAGTTTCCCCTAAGAGCACCAGCAGCTGTTTTACGGCAGTCCGGGCGGCTGTGCTGTGCTTTGAGCTTCTGCACGAGGCTCTTCCCGTGCAGACGCTGCTGTTTCGACGCCTGCCGCAGCACGGGACGCAAGAGGTGGGGTTTGGTGGCAGTTGCGGGGCGGCTTTCAGTAACCAGCAGTGCCAGCGCCAGGCTGTGCGAACTGATTTGCAAGATGTGCAGTGAAGAGGTGCTCTCTGTGCTCTCCACTGCCACGTAATTGCTCCTGGAGCCACTTGCCAAAGCTGATTCGAAGAGGGTCTGAGTAATGGGCTTGAGCAGAGGCGACGGCACACGGGGAGACCGGCTGTGTCCGCAGGTGGTTGCTGCTGCCTGTTGCTGCCTGCCCCTCTGGCGTGGTGGCGGGCTCACCCCGTTTCTCTTCTCTCCTCAGTATGAGGTGTCTGGCGAGGAGCACCTCTACTCTGACTTCCCCGAGATTGATTTATCTCAGCTGGATGCCAGCGACTTCGACTCGGCCAGCTGCTTCAGCGAGCTGCAGTGGTGCGGGGAGCACTCGGAGACTGACTCCAGCCAGTACAGCACTGATGACTCCGAGCTCTTCCAGGTACCCCCATCCTCCTGGCACAGCAGACCCGAGGATGGAGGCAGGGGGAGGGCAAGAGAGGGGGAGAAGGAGGGAGGAAGGAGGGGACCCACACAACTATTAATAGCTCCTCCCCAGCTGATTAGTGCTCCATTAATTTGCTCACCGGCTGTAAACAGAGCAAGCACAGTAAGGCTGATGAGGAGGTGGACGAGCAGAGGAGGGCTGCTGAGCCAGCCCTCCTGTGATGTATTATTAAAAGGAATTACAGCTGGTGTACAGCACGTCCCGTTCAATTCCCGGGATGGCAGGGTGTGCTGGGGTGGCAGCACGGGGGTCTCAGGGCTGTGGCGTGGGGCAGGTATATTCATTTCCCAGGAGCAGAAAGCAGCCCCTTCCCCCAGCTCTCCAGCTCTGACATCCTCCCTGTGTTTGGGGCTGGGGTCCGTCTGGCAGAGTGGGGCTGGTTTCTCTCCTCACCTTTGCTCTGGGATGGCTCCATCACTGTGCTGGCACCTGGGACCGCACGGTTCAAAGCCTGGGGCAGAGGATGCTCCCAGGCACCAGCAGGGCTGGTCGGTGTCCCTCGGCACGTTTTTGCCTTTCCTTGCGGAAGAGCTGAGCATCCCGCAGAGCTGTGGTGCCAGGGCAGGGCTGTGAGCGCAGCGCAGGCAGGTTGGAGGCAGGGAGCTGCAGAGGCTGCCCAGGGACCGGGGACAAAGCAGGCTGGGCAGCCCACTCGCTTTTCCCAAAGCTCATGCCATGCCCTGGATGTGCCCCGTCCTTGGGGGCTGGGGTCGCTGTGCCCTCCTGAGCAGCACCCAGGCCCTTAACCCCTTGGACAAGGAGGTTGCGACCCACTGGTGCCCGCTAGTCACCAACTCTGGGTTACATTTTGGGAGGGAGGAGGATTTGTATTTAAACAAGGGGGAAGAAAAATAAAAAGCCCCAATATTTTCTAACCTGGCCATAGTAACAACCCTCTGGCTTTTATGCTATGCTGATGCTGTGCTTGAAAATGGTCCAGTCCAGCTGAGGGACCTTCATCACGAGATGCATATTTTCCGCTGAACTTCCTGGGGAAAAGATAAACAGAGAAGAAATGCAAAAGACAGGCCCATTAGGAGCAGTGGAGTACAATGAAATGTATCCCACTGAACTTGTATGCACAGCGGTCTCGTGCCAATAACAGGAGGAAAAGAAATGGAGCCAAAAATGGAGCATCCTGCTGCCTTTCCCTAGAGCCTGCTCTAGTAACTGCGAGCAAGGTTAGGGCACAGAACAAGAGATGTTTAATTTTCAAACAAGATGAGAGAAACACAGGAGGCTGTGTGCAGTCAACAGTCCTCCTTGCGAGCCTGAATTTACCCCCGCGTTAATTTTATAGCTGATGGTAGCCTGCTTCTTGTTGGATATGGTTTACATTCAGAATATGATGGAGGAGGACCAAAAAGAAAGAACTGGCTGACTTCAGCCATTCCTCAGCTTCTGCATCCTCTTCTGGGCTTTTGCACCATATTTCCAGACTGGAAGGGGAGTCGGGGGGCTGTGTGGGACTGGGACAGTGCTGGGAGAGCTGGAGGTGCATCAGCCGAGGCGAAGCCCAGATGGAGAGAGGGGCCCGAGGGGCAGGTCAGGGCAGCGGGCAGGGAGGAGGCAGGAGCAGCCCGTGGCCCTGCCTGGCCCAGCGCAGCCCCAGCGCAGCTCCAGAAACTTAAAAATCTTGCGTCAGCAGCCCCAATCATGCTGTTCGCTGAAAAAAATAGATCAGGGGAGCTGTAATACAAGGCCCATCTCGTTCTGGGGCCCGTGCTCTGTAATAGAGTCCCTCACAGAGCACTGGGCATAGCTGGCTTTAAGCATGAGGGCTCAGAGCCCCTGTGGAGCTGGAGGTGCCTGTGTTTGGGGGTTTTTAGTGAAAACAAAACCCCATACTGCTCGTTGCAAGCTGTGGCATCTGGCCAGCGGTGCAGCCTGGGCTGTGCTTCCCCTGTGTGAGCCCGGGGGGGCTGTGCCCTCTTGTCCACTGGGCAGCCCTGGGCTGAGCTTACAGCTCTCCACATTTTCTTTGCCTTCCCCATCAGGAGAGCTGCAAATAACTGGCCGTGCCCTCTCGGGCCTCCCCAGCCCCGCAGAGGGCAGGGGGCTGTGCCTGCCCCCTCCCCAGGCTCCTGTCCTGTCCTGGCTGGATGCTGCTCCCAGCCCCGCTCAGCAGTGCTGTGATAGCCAGCGCCAAGAGGGAGCTTGCAGCCCGGAGTCGGGAGGATTTGGGCAAGGAGCCTTTTAATCACAGATCCTTTATCTGCTGCTGTTTGCCTCATGGTGGGGTGGAGGCAACTGTGGGGAGAGAATATGCTCTGACTCATTATTTTCCTCCTGTGGGTGCAGGGGGACAGACTGATGCTCCTTTTCCAGTTGGGTCTCTCTCCCCCTGATGCCATCCTAGTGCTGCGCTGGGGAGAAGCTCTGCCAGGTCCCCCATGGGGTCACCAGGAAGTGTGGGTGCTGCTATGGCACTGCCAGCCCCCTTCCCCCCCTGCCCAGCATCCCCTGGTCCCTCTGCCCAGCCTGACTCTCCCTCTCTTCTCTGCCTGCTCCTTTCAGATAATAGACAGCGAGAACGAAGCGCTGCTGGCAGCCCTCACCGAGACATTGGATGATATACAGGGAGATGACATGGGCCTGGCTGCCTTCCGAACTATGGAAGAGGGGGACACGCTCAACCATGCCTCCACCTCGCCTGCCCCCTCCCCCAAACCCACCGCCCCGGTCACGGGGGGGCCGCCCCCGGCCCCCGAGTTTGATGAGCTGTCTCTAGTAAGAACCCACTTCCTACTGTTTAAGGTGGATTTGGATGAGCCCCTGATAAGCCGGCTGCATGGGTATGATAGGAAGCAAAGGTCTGAATTTTTTCATTCTAGGCTTAAAACTCTCTTTAACCGTCAATACCAAAGCATATACTTGTATTGTATACGTATACATGTTCTGCATCATTGCTGTCACCTCCATCACCATCCTCACGGGAACAAGCTGTGTGTATACAAATATATATATGAAGGGGGTGGGGGCGGGTGTCAAAGGGGCGGGGGCTGCTTTGGCAAGACCCACACCTGCTTTTAATCGGACGTGTGGATGTGGGGCTGCCCGGGGGTCTCCCTAGCACATCCGAGCCCCGTGCCCATGGGCAACGGTGGCTGCTCCCACCTGGCTCGTCCTCAGGGCTGAGCTCCCCGCTGCTCTCGCCGGAGGGACAGAGGGGGCTTGGCCAGAGCATCAGACAGCCCATGCCCTCAGCTTTCAGCAGGAGGGTTTGACCCTCCCATGCCTTCCACCACAACCCCCTCGGGGGCTGTGTGGCCTCCAGTCCCTACAGATTAGGTGACCGGAGCGTCCCCCTTGGTTGTCTGCAATATTGGGGCTCCAGCCCGGCTCCCCCTCCATGCCAGGACTAACTGGCAGCATTTACTGCAAACCACCGCCATCCCTGGGAGGTCCACTGGGACAGGGGCACCCAGCCCGCTCCCTCCTGGGGCTCACGGTCCCCCCAAGAGACCCCCAGCCTGGCCCCAGGGTCTCCCCAAAAGCGGGGGCTGTGGCGGGGAGGAGTGACATCCAGTGGTGAGAGCATGCATTTCCACCGCCCACGCCCTGCGCAGGGGGGTATATATCACACACAATATGTATGTGTATATATAGGATGTATACGTTGCAGGAGTTGGGGGGAAAATGTGCTGGTTGCTTCCGCTAACAGGAGCTGCACGTCTAAAGCTGGGGGTGCCTCAGTTGATGTTTCCTGGCAGACCCTGACCTGGGCACCCCTTATTTCTGTCACCCCTTAAAACTCCCCGTGCCCACCCCGGGGCTCCGTGCCCGCCGGCCAGCGCAGGAGCCCCAGATCTGTCTCCTCCGTGCAGTCCCCCGGCACCCACGCAGTCGTCTTGCTGTTGAGCTGTGTCGCCTTCGGTTGTTAGCGCGACATGGGTGGAATATGAAATGCTGTTGCTGGGTGTGGGGTTTCTTTTTTTTCCCCTAACCAAAAATGGTTTTGAGTAGAAGAAAAAAGTTATGCCGACCGTGCCATCAGAAGTGGTGGCACTGGGGGTAACACAGGGAGAACCCCACTCCCACCACCCGTGGGCTTGACAGAGCGTGTTGGGGAAGATCCTCAACAGGTCCCACAGGGACTTGCATCTGCAAAACACCTTGCAAGCTCATTAATGAATCGAGGCCCTCTCTGGATGTTTTGGCTAAATGAGCCTTGCACGGGGACCCAAGCGAGCAGTCCAAAGCTGTCACTCATGCCAATGTAAAGTCTCTGTCACCTAAAGGCAGAACTGATGGAGTGAAAAGTTTGGGCACCATGACAGCTCCTGTGTGTCTGACCAGAGCGGGGATGGGCCTGGGAAGTAAATTCCCTCGTGTCCCCACTGGCCCGACCTGCGGGGGGGCCCCTGGGGACATGGGTGAATGCTGTGGAGACGTCCCCAACCCCTTCGGGTCTGCGTGTGGCCAGGCACCTGCCCTGCAGCAACGGGGAGGTGGGAAATGCCTCTCTGCCTTCTTATCCCCCTCCCCCCATTTTTTGGGTCAGGTGCTTAGCAATGGACGTGCCCAGCACAGGCACGAGCCGAGGGGCTGCAGCCCCACTGGTGCTTTGTCCTGCCCTTGCTGTGATGCCGACTCCTTTTCTTGCCGCTTCTCTTTGCAGCTGAAGAAGTTGCTCCTGTCTCCATCGCATGTGCCTCCGAGCTGCGAGGCTCAGCGGGACGGCAGCGCCCGGCGCCCGGGGACCCTTAAGTCCCGGCCTGCACGGCCCTGCACAAAGGTACTTCCTCGGCGGGCAGAGCTCAAGCCTGTCCAGCGCCCACCTCTCGGGAGCCATCCTAAAGGAGGTCACCGAAGGACAGTGTCAGGGAGCGTGGGCAGCCTCTGAGCTGGGCCAGGGGCTGGGGACAGGCGGGGACCGTCACCGTGGGCAGAGCAGCGTGCGGCGTTCCCGTCCCTGTCTGCACCAGGGCTGCAGTCCGGGCTCAGCAAAACCTTCGGGCTTCGTGCTGGGCTGAGAAACGTCTCAATCTCACTTGGTCCCAGTGGGGTCAAGCCTCTCCCAGCTTCCCTGAGCACTGGTTTGTGAAAAGCTGTGTGCTCCCTGGCTGCCCCCTTGCGCCTCTCCCCGCTGACTCACAGCCCAATCCGGGAGCCATCGGCTGGGGAGGGCTGCGTGCTGTGCTGCAGAGCCCACCCCGTCACTTAAGCTAACCACCTGAAAGCCAGCAGAAGTTGCCATCAAAGATTTTTCTATTTGGCTAATAGTAATTGTGCGGTGCGTTAGGCCTGGCAAATTGATTGCCTGGGAAGAGCAGCAAATCTCTCCCAGGAAGAAGGAGCATCATTGCGTGCCGGCTGCCGGAGGGGCAGTGGTTGGGCTGCCGGCCCTGCATGACCGGTGGAAACCCCCTGGGGCATGGGGCTGACCCCCAGGCAGGTTGGGATGCTGGTGGGCTGGGACCGGGGGATTCGAGGATGCAGAGTGGCTCTGTTAGCCCAGGGGGCTTCTCCCCCCATGCCTGGTACTTGCATCAGGTCGTGGCTGCAGTACTTGGGACTGACTTTCTCCTCTCTCCTCTCTAAAGGTGGAGGGTCCCCGGGACAGGAGGGCGAGCGTCCCGCAGGCACAGAGCCGCAGCTGCACAGAGCTGCACCGGCACCTCACTTCCACCGCCCCCTGCCCCCAGACCAAAGCCCCCCAGGTGCCCGAGGAGTGCCTCAGCAGCCACCACCACCCGTCCTCAGGCAACTGTGCCCATCACGAGGATGACAGTGACTCCAGTGAGGACTCGCTGAGCTCCGGTGACTCGGTGACTCCCCCCTCCTCGGTGGAGGATGGCTCCAGCAGCCAGTTCTCCTGCGAGGGGGAGATGCACTCGGTGGTGGAGCTCATCCGCTACATGCACACCTACTGCCTGCCGCCGCGGAAGCTGCCTGCCCGTGCCGACGCCGACGCCAAGCCCCAGCCCTGCAGCAGCCCCTTCAAGAGACCCAAACCGGACTGCCCCATGCAGACGGGCCCCCCCAGCAGCGCCCAGAGCCGGCCGGGCTGCGCCTGGCAGGCAGCCGGGGGCTGCAAGAAGCCCGGAGCATCTTTCTCCATCCTGAAGGAGCTGTTGGCGCGGGACCTGCTGTGCGATGTGAGCAAGCCATACCGCCTGGGCAAGCCTGTGTACGCTGCCCTGGCCCGGCCACCTGGCTCCTGCTCCCCTGTGCCACCGGCCCAGGACGGGGAGGATGCTGGTGGGACCTGCACATCCAGAGCCAAAACGGCACCGGAGAAGGGTGAGGCACAACAGAGCCCCAGGGCCGAGGCGGAGGCAACGCGGGAGCCAGGTGGCCTTGAGGACGATGCTGGGAAGCATGCGGGCCCCCTGGGTGCAGCTGCAGGGAAGGTGGCCCGCAAGCAGGAGAGCACCGTTTATGCTGTCCGCCGGTCCAAGAGACTCAACCCCCAGCTTGGCCACTGGCTCTCCTTCCTCGACGAGCCGCCCCCTGAGCCCTCCATCCCCCAGGAGGCAGGGGATAGCCGTGGCCCCCGGGATGCCCTGGCCTGCAGGGAGCCCGCACCGTGCCCAGCGCTGGAGGGCTTCCATGCCGAAGAGCCCGCTGCTGAAGTGGAGGTGGGGGGCACGGAGGAGGGAGACGGCGGGAGCACGGCACCACCGGTGGAGCCCCAGCCCCTCTCCCTGGGCTCCCTGGGGGATGGCGAGGTGGGAGACGGGGCTGAGAGCAGGTGCTGTGCCCTCCTGGAGCAAGCAGGTGAGGGGGGCTGGGGGCTGTCGCTCTGCTCGCCCCTCCCAGGGGCGCCTGCACTGCCCGTGCCATCCCTGCCGCAGGCGAGTGCTGCTGGCCAGGTGCCTGGCACTCAGCTGGCAGTGAAGCTGTGAGCAGCCCCAAGCACAGCTGAGCCCTGACCCATATGCTGGCAGGCTGTGGGGTCCCATGCATGGGGAGTTGGGGCCCTGTTCTGGTTTTTGGGTGCTGTTTCAATCCATGGGCCCTTCTGCCTCAGTTTCCCCATCTTTATAACGAGATGAAGGAGTCAGCGTAGCACTAACCCAGCAGGGACCGGGCTGCCCTATCCCTCCGGGTCCCTCTTCCCCACGGGCTCGCCCTGTGCCTGGGCACCAGGGTTCAGCTGCACCGGTGCCCCAAAACTGCAGCTATCTGCAAGCGCTTGATGAGCACGAACGGCCCAACCCTGGCAGTGTTAGCCCTCCCACAGATGCAGACGCCTCGCAGGCAGGCAAAGCCCACGGTCCCCAGCCCCCCGCCAGGCCAGGGTGGGCAGAGGGGCCCCGGCTCCCACCACGAGCACCGCGGGCGCTGGAGGGAGCACAGCTCCGCTGGTAACCCTGCTTCTCTCCCTGCCTTTCAGAAACACCCAGGTGTCTCACGCTGTCCTTGGCACAAACGTAAGTGCGCACGGGGCTAAGTGAACTGCGCTGGGGCTGGAAAGCTGCCTCAGTTTGTCTGGCTGGGCATGCATCTGCAGTGACCAAGCGAAGCGGCTTTTGCAGAGCAGACAGAGCCGTGCAGCTGGGCGTGAGGGGTTGTGGGGAGCCGGGGCCCTTACTCTGGTGCAAGGAGCTCAGAGAGCCCTGGGCCGAGGGCATTTCTGCGTGCCAGAGGCAACGTGCCCCAGAGCTCTGGCTGGGACCAGGAGGGCACGCTGCTTGCCCCACCGCCCCTCGCACCCCTCCACGGGGTTACTCCATCAGGCACTGGCTGTGGCGGGAGGGCTCGCTTGTAGGCAGAGTTTTCTCAGCTTGCTTTTGTTTTTGGGGGACTGTGGTTCACCTAAACACCTTCTCTCTCCTCATTTTCTCCTCTAGTGACCCGACCTTTGGGAAGAGAAACTTTGAGCCGATGCTGACCGTAGAGCTGTGTGGGACGGCAGGTAAGACAGGCTTTTAATTTTTTTATTTTGCAAAAATTGTCACTGGGAGGGGGCAAATTTACCCTAAATTCAGCCTGGAGTTGCTGGCTGCAGCTGAGCCCAGCCAAGCGGGCATGTTCATCCCCCGGCCCGGGAGCCCCCCTTTGCACTGCGAATGCAGGGCACTGCAAGCAGCTTGCAAGCTGCATCCTTCAGAGATGCCAGTGCTAGGGGGACACATTTGGGATGGGGCGGAAGTTCAGGGGGCCCCTGCATGAGCCAGGAGGGAAGGGAGAGTCCTCTGGTCCTTCCGGGATCAGGCATCCTTTTTCCCCAAGTACCACTGGATGGATGAGGCTGCGGGGGCTGAGCAGCCGCCCTCCCTTGCAACGCCTGGTGCAGCTCAGGCATCAGGGTGGGATGGGGCAGGATGGCGGGGGCAGAGCTGACTCCTGCCCTTTGTTCGGGGGGGTTCAGGTCTCACACCGCCCACCACTCCACCATACAAGCCCGCGGAGGAGGACCTGTACAAGCCAGACATCCCCCAGGAGCCAGGGAAGGAGGACGGGACAGCCCCCAGCCCCGGGGGCGCAGGGGACACGGCAGCCTCCCGGAAAGCCCCCAAGAAGCACCCCGAGAGGACAGAGCTCTTCGCCCACCTGAGCCGAGCCGCTGGGCGCCCCGCGCTCCCCGAGCAGCAGGGTGTGCTCAAGCGGCCCTTCTCCCGCTCCTTCGGGGACCATGACTACTGCCAGGTGCTGAAGCCCGAGGCTGCCCTGCAGAGGAAGGTGCTCAAGTCGTGGGAGCCCCTGGGCCAGGTGGAGATGGAGCACAAGAGGAGGGTCCCGGCCGCCCACTACCAGGGGCTGGACCTTGGCGGCAAGGAAGCGGGCGGCGAGATGCTGTGGAAGGATGGTGTCAAGCAGCTGAGAGACCAGGAGATCAGAGCCAGCTTAACAAAGCATTTTGGCTTTCTGGACAGTGCTCTTGATGACGAGGACATGGTCTTCTGCAAGACCCCTGAGTACGACACCGTCTTTGAAGACAGCTGCAGTGAGAGCGGCTCCCCAGTGGAGGAGGAGGAGGAGGAAGAGGAGGAGGAGGAGCACGGTGACACCAAGCTGTGCCTGCGGAGAAACCCCCTTTCCAGGACCAGTTTGCATTACTGTTCCCGGAGCAGGTCCAGCTCAGGGTCTTCATGCTGCCGGTCCCGATCGCCCGCAAGCAGACGGACCTTCAGGTACAGGGGGCAGCGGGGGGGGTGCGGACGGACACATGGGGCTGTTCTCACACCCAGTGTTTTTGCCCTGGTGCGTGGCAGCCCCGGCTGTCTCTGGTCTGCTAGCCCAAGTAATAAAGATGCTAATTAATGAAAGAAAAACCATTGAAATAATTGGTACTACATCAGCAGCTGCTGAAAGCATTAGCCATGGCCAGAGAAAGCAGCACTGGGGGGGAAGCAGCCAGGGATTTCCATCATGCTGGGGACAGTGGGGCATGGGCAGGGGCCAGAGCTGTGCCTGGGAAGGGGCAAGCACCAGCTGGGACGCCCCCCGGCATCTGTTGGAAAGGCCTTTCCAGTGTCCTTTCCAGTGTTTCCAGACCCCCACACGCGTGCCTCGGCTTCTCTTTGACGTTTGAAGCTTTCCCCGCCGGATCCACCCCACCCCGCCGCTGACCTCCTCTCCCTCGCTTCCCAGGTGTGAGAACGGCGAGCAGTGTCAGGGCGGGAGCGGGCACCGGGGCCAGCTGGAGAAGAGACGGGAAAAGGCCATCGTAAGTGAGCGGGGACCCCGCACTGGGACAAAGCAATCCCCAGCCCTCAGTTCATCTCCCACTCCAGAAAAGCAGCAGTGGGGCTCATTAGCCCTGGCTTCAGCATCCCTTGGTGCGAGGCCAGTGTTAAACAAGGACATGGGGGTGGAAGGGGGAGAGAAAAACCTAAACGTGAAGCAGAAGCCATGGGCGAGTGGCAATACATGGAGTCCTTGGCACAGAAATGCCCAGAGCATCCTACGCCAGTGCTTCAGCACACGTGGCATTGGCAATTAGCGGGGTGAGCTGGGGAATCCCTGAAGCTGCTCAGCCGTTATGGATGTGGTCCTGCTGCAGGGGCAGCCTCGTGCACTGGGAAGCCTGCGTGTGCCCACGATTGGGAGCTGGGTGGGGTGATGGACATGCAGGGAAATAACTGTTGGTCCTCTACTGTTGTGCACACACACGCACATGCTCACACATGCTTCTGGCATTTTTTTTCTGCAATGCAATTGAATTTTTCCCCTAGCAATTCTTGGGAATATTTCCTGGCATCTTCACCAGGAGAAGCTGAAAAAGCTGCAGGAATGCAGGAGAAATGTAAATGAGAAGAAGGCGGGGGTGGCTGCTTCAGCCCGGCTGTAACACTGTCCTAAGGGACGTGGATATGGCTGTCCACCACAGCAGTGGTGTCCTGGGGGTGACACCCACGAGCTAGCTGGAGTGGAGACAGCCAGACCTCGGAGATGTGAGGCTGTGCCCGTGGCAGCATCACCCTGCTGCAGCCTGATTCCCAGCGCTGGCTCCTCAGGGCTCCTCAGTGGCCCTGCATTTCAGAATCCATCAGCAGCGCAGAGGCACGGCGCTCCTGGAGCCTGAAACCTTTCCCTTGCTTTGCCAGGGGGAAGGACGGGTGGTGTATATCAGAAACCTCTCCAGCAGCATGAGCTCCAGCGAACTGAAGAAACGCTTTGAAGTGTTTGGTGAAATCGTGGAGTGTCAGGTCCTGTCCAGGACTAACAGGTGGGTGGAGAGCAGGCCACGGTCTGGGGCTCCAGCAGCTATGGGCAATCCCTCTCCTGCAGCAGCACGAGTGCTGCCAGGCGGTGCAGGGTCACCCCTGCATCCAGCTGTGCGCGTGCGAGTGATGCGGTGTGCCGGTGGGGTGAAGTGCTCTGCACCATGCCAACTGCCTCGTTCAGCCGAGCCCACGGTCTCGGTGCATTGGGCAAGGAGGTGCAGTGTGTCCCCAGGTCCAAGGGCATGGGGAGGACCGGTGGGATGGAGGGAGTGCTGGTGGGATGGAGATCCGGTGGGATGGAGAGCCGGTGGGATGGACGGACAGCAGGATGGACGGACAGCAGGATGGACAGGGATGCAGTGCTGGGCAGAGCCACGTCAGAGGGGCTGCGGGGTCCATCGCATCTTGATTTCTTTCTCTGGTTGCTCAGGGGGGATAAATATGGCTTCATCACCTACCGGTATTCAGAGCATGCCGCCTTATCTCTGAAGAACGGCACCTCGCTAAGGAAGAGGAACGAGCCTTCGTTTCAGCTCAGCTCTGGTGGCCTCGGGCGCTTCTTCTGGACCAGATATGCTGACTTGGGTAAGAAAGCAGGAGCTGCTTTTTCCAAAGCGTCCTGCTTATCAGCATAGAGCCGTAACGGCACGTTGCACTGCTGAACCCTAGTCATGCAAGGATCCTAAACCTCTTTAGAGCCTGCAGGGAAAGCATACCGGCTCCCCTATGGCTCACGTAGCTGCTCTTAGCTCAGTCAGATGGCTTGGGAAACGGGCGGGAGAGAAGAAAAGCAACTGGCATGAGGAGTGTGTTGGCTGCAAAACGTAGCATCACACCCCAGGGCTGCTGGATCTCAGCTGACCACAGCCCATCCTGTCTCCACTGCGTTTCTACACAGCGCTGGACACTTTCCAGCAGAGAATTCCCTTCCTAGTCGTTAGAGAAAGCAGTCAGCAACATCTCTTTAGCCCAGGAGGTGATCTGGGTGGTTTGCTGCCCCTCAGGACAGATTCACCACACTGCACATGCACTTTTGAGCCAAAATGACAGCACGGATGTGCTGCGGTTGCATTAACTTCTCCTGTGCTGTATGGGCTTCTGCAAGGCCTCCTCCCTCACTCAGTGACCGCATTAGCCAGGGCCTCGCTGGACCCCATCCCTCCGCAGGTGGCAGGGCTGCAGCCTGAGCTGAGGGACAGGAGCGAAACCCTATGCTAGTCCTGCAAGAGGAGTGTGATCCAGGCTTCACCCAGCCCTCGTTGCTGTGATCTTCAGGTCTTTCACGAGCACGGCACGTTTATTTCTGCACCCTCTGCAGGGGGCGAAGTGGTTGCAGTATCCCACTTCATGCATGAGGGGCTGAGGCCCAAAATAAAGCCCTGAGTCTTGACTTACCTCTAGTCGCCCAGTCTGACACAAGTGCTGCCTGATCTTTTAGCACTTTATAGTATCTCACCTGCTCAGAGCAGTAATCCCTCTGTTGTGGGTGCAAATGCCTGTTGTTCATCTAAGTAAATCCCAGGGCCTCTCATTTTGGGCATGGAGAAGATAGGAAACAGATAGCACCCCGTGATGAAGATGTTGGCAAGTGGCTGTGCAGAGTTGTGGAGAGGGGTCCAGAGCTGCCCCCCTGCAGAGGAGAACCCCCCTCAGCGCTCCTCACCTGCAATTGCTGCAAGGCCAGCACTCACCCCCTTATCGCATAGCCTGGCTCGTTCCTAAAACCCTGCTCGCCCTGGTACAGGATGAGATGGGGAGCCCACAGGCAGAGGTAAAATGCAGCCGTGCCATTCATGGCTCATTCAAAAACATACACCCAAAAGGGTTAAGCTGCTGTTAAATTAGGCAGCCTTATTTCTGGCATTTGCTGAATTTCCCAGGCTTTGCGGTGGCACTGCTTGTTCAGCTTCTGATGGAGGGCTGGGGAGCGCTGCAGCAGGCACCCCCCTCCCCGTGATGGCACGGCTCCCACGGGGACAGCCCTGTGTCAGCACCTTGGAATTCAGCTGCAGAGACAGCACTGTCCCCGCTCCCTTTCCCCATCACCGCCTTGCCCAGGCTGGCTTTGCGGTGCTGGGATGCAGCATGCCAGTAGCGGGGGAGTGAGCAGTGCCCTGCTGTGCCTCAGTTTCCCTCCCTGCCAGGCAGCAAGCACGCTTGTGCCCCGCTCCCTGACCTGGCTGCCTCGTGTCCCTGCCATTCCCAGATTGCAGCGCGGAGGAGTCCTCCCCAGCTCCAGTGAAAAGCAAGTACGAGACCATGGATTTCGACAGCTTGCTGCAGGAGGCCCAGCTAAGCCTGCATCGGTAACAGCCTTAACCTTGGAGGAATACCTCAATACCTCAGTCAAGGCACTTCCAATATGTTTACGTTTTCAAAGAAATTATTCAGTCTATGGAAAGAGAGAGAGAGAGAGAGAGAGCACGCACGCACGAGAGAGAGACTGCTATCCCTTCCGATCGATGTTTACATTGAACAAAGCTGCTTCTGTCTGTGAGTCCCCATGGTGTTGATGTCTCACTGCCACACGTTAGTCCCCCGCTTCTGACTGGTTGTTTTAGGGTGAGCCTAGGAGCCCCCCGGCCCCTCTCCCTACTCCCAGCCCCCCCCGTGCTCCCGCCGCGGAGTTGCAGCTGTGTTCACCATAACATTTTTTTGTCTGTAGTGTGTGATGATGAAATTGTTAATTGTGAATAGAATCAGGATTATAAACTAATTTTTAATAGAAGAAGAGAAAAAAAAGTATATACTTAAAAAATGTATTTATGGCTCAGATGTACTGTAATTCAGATTTATTGTACCGCTTCCTTGATTTTTAACTATGCACTGTAATGAGGCACTTGCCACTCAGCAAATGGGGGGCCAGAGCAGAGTCATGGAGCCGGCATTCACCCGTTGGCCGCGGAGGCACCCGCCTCCCTTGCCGGCAAACCAGGGTGCTCGGCGCTCGCGTCAGGGTCGCCCACTTTGCTGTCAAAGCCATTCTTCTTGCTCGTGTGGCCTGAGCCTCCCAGCCCCCCAGCCCCCAGCCCAGCTGGGTCGCGGCACCCAGATGCTGAGCTCGGTCCTGGTGCGTGATGGAGCTGGCGGGCGATGGGGCACACCAGCCCCGTGCCATTCTTGCCATGGGGCCAGGCGGCTTTGCAAGCGTGAAGAAGAGGGGTGGTAGAAGGATGCGCTACCCGGGGGGCTGCGGGACCAACGCCTGCCAGCCAGCACTGCTCCAGCCCTCCGCTGCCTTTGGAGCCAGGAGAGAGGGGCCGGGGGGCCGGAGCCGGCCAGGCTTGATCCGGCGGGTCCTGCTGGCACAGCCTGGGGGACAGGCACCTCCTGGTCCATGCGAGGGAGCTGCTTCTCTCCAGCTCCTTGGGCGGCTGGGAGACCAGCTGGGCTGAGCAGCTTGCTCCCCGCTCGCTTCCACCCCCTGCAAAGCAAGCGGGGTGAGAAGACCCATCTGCGATCCCCACCTGGCAGCCAGCCCAAAATCCAGAGGCAGGGAGGCAGGAGGGGGCATGGCAGCTGCGCTGAACGTCCGCCCCACCCGACGCCCTGCCCGCGCTCTGCCCGGTACCTGATAAGCCATACACTTCCCCAGCACCCAGTTGGCACCCAGGATCCGTTCCCCATGCCTGCCAGCACCCCGTGGCACGCTTGCCTGCTTTGCCTCTGGCCGGGGGCCCTCGGGGCTGCCCAGCAGTGGTGGGTTTAAGGCATGCTCAAGTAGCACCTCCCTGAAATTTGCTTGCAAACCTGCCCTCCATCTCCGGGCGAGGTGGGAGGGGGAGAGAGCCCACCAGCGGCTGGAGCAAACCCCACCGTGAACCAGCCAGAGGCACTGTTTTCCTGAGGGAGTGTGAATCTCACTGCTCCTCAAGCCATCGCCATCGTCTCTGTTTATTTTTCAGACCCAGAGACCACTAGGGATTCAGCCATCCTATGTAGATAGAATATTATAGCCTTAACTCTGCCAATAGATAGATTAGAGTCTCCTGGGGTCTCCCTTTGATGTGACTTAGGGTTTTATTTTCCTTTCCCTGGCGTGGGTACTATTTCGTCTTGCAGGGAGCATGACCAAAGCCTCCAAAATTGCACAAGATGTGATGCCAAGAGCCTGAGCCCTGCCGAGGTGGTCCTTGGCTCTGGGGCCATGCGTGCAGCCGGTCTCTGGCAGGAGCAGGAACGCCGGCAGCACCGATACCAGCACAGTTACCTGGCTCTTTCTCCCCGCTTTCGGGGGAGTCGTGGTTCTGACGACAGCCAGCCTGGCGGTGCGAGGGCACACAGGCCACTGTGGGGTTTGAACTGCAGGTCCCCATCAGCCGCCGGTGACGGTCACTGTCAGGGAACAGTCCTTGTGCCGTTTCAGTCTCAGCAGCAAGGTTCAGGGTCTCTCCTGCCACAAGCTCCCCCCACTTCTCATCCCACCTTAGCAAGCACGAGTAGCTCTGGCCGAGACTGAGCATCTGCTATTGGCAATTGCCTCATTGTAGCTTTGCCTTTTTCTGTCCTAGTATTTCCTCACAACGATGATGTTTACATGTGATTGCTATAGAGCTTATGTAGAATGTATATAGCGACACATTTAGGGTGGGTAGTACTGTCCTGTGCTGTGCTGATGTTTTTCAGAAAACAATCAATCCAGAAAAAAAAAAAAAAAGCAAAGTAAGTGGAATTCTTCCATCTCCCGCTCAGCCAGGGGCACCGAGCCCCCACGGCCGGTCCCGCTGGGGATGCATCAAGCGTGGTGGAGGGGAAGGGTTAGTACAGAGCTGGGGAGCTCCAGAGCCAGGGGGAGACCTCTCCTGGGGGATCACTCAGTCGCTTCCCAAGCATTGGTTTGGGTGTACCCAGATATAAAATTTCACATTGCTTTCCTGCGGCTGGGTGCCCCAGGTCGGCCCGCAGCCCCTGCCCCTGCCTGGCTTCTGGATATCGAGGCTGGTGCTTGGGAAGGGGAGGGCTCATCCTGCACAGAGCCGATCAGTACTGCACCCATAGAGTAGGAAGAGATGCAATAAGTGGTCTTCGTGGTGCCTGAAGCCTATAAGTGGGGTTGGGTTGGGTTTGGTTTTTTTTTTTTGGTTTGGGGTTTTTTCTTTTTCTTTCCATTAAATTGGGATGTTTGTTTTCCCTCCTCCCCCAAAAAATGTCTCCAGGACTTATGCACTATGTGCAGAGGTGTGCAAGGCGCAGAGGCACAGCTGTGGCTGGGGCAGCCCTCCGCCGCTGCCAGTGTCTGCCAGCCCATCGCTGCGGCAGGGAAAGCAGGGGCATGTGCTGCCCGCCCCGGGGCTGTGTGCTGCCTGCCCTGGGGGCTTCCCCCGACTTTTAGGACTGAGTGAGAGTGGAGGGTGTTCAGCTCAAGAAGCACAGGTCTGCTGGGTTTAGAATGCCTGACACAGGGTTTGTGGTGAAAAATAAGTTTCCACTTGATTTTTTTTCTATTTTTTTTTTTTTAATAGAAAGGTGTCTTTAGCTTGCAGTGCTCGAGTCTGCAAAGGGGCAGGAAGGAGGGCTCGGGCGCAAGGGGCAGGTGAGAGCTCGCTCCCTTAGCGGCCTATGACTGTTTCGGGTGCTAACGGGGAAACGGGGCAGGAGCACAGCAATGCCCGGGCACTGCGTGGGGAGACGCAGCCCATGCTGCCGGGGAAGCCAGGGGCACTCAGCACTTTGCAGGAGCTGCCAGGGCCAGGGAGCGGGGATCCCCCCCCCGAGGATTAGCTTTACATCCTGCACAGCCTGTGGCATCGCGGCAGGTGCCCCGGCGCGGGTGCAGCTCAGAGCTGGGCACCCCGAAAAGGGAACCCTTGCACCCCAGCCCCCGCGGCAGCCCCAGGAAGCTGCCCCCCGCCGCCTGCGAGGGCTGGGGCTGCGGGGCGGGTAGGAGCGCTACTTCAAAGAGAAACTGGGAGCAAAAGGGTATATTATGGTAGGCAATAAGTGAGGAGGAGATTTATTTTTTTAAAAATATATAACTATAGAATGTCCCCCACTAGTTTCCTGCAGGTACTGTGGGGAAATGCTGAATGTGAAGAGGTTTGTGATAAAATGCCCCTTTGCTTTTTTTGCACAGAATTGCCCCAGAAAAGCTCGTTGTTCAGGGTTGGGTACCGGGTTTCTGGCTGGAATCCAGCGGGTCCCTGGGGCTCCGCGGGAAGGAGCAAATGTTTCTGAGTGTCTGGGCTGAATGCAGAGGACAATCCTGGGTTTTAGGTTTGATGCTGCCCCAAAGAAAAGGTTTATCCCGATTCCTATTCAGTGCAGCTGGCTGGGCTGCACATCTTTAACGAAGCGGCAGCTCAGTCACCACATTACAGTCTCGAGTGTCTGATTTCAGCACTGGTCCATGCAAAAGAGTGTTGCAATTGCAGACCAGCACTTTTTTGTTCTGTTTTTTTTTTTTTCTTTCTTTTTGGAGGTATGCTGAATACTGAGATACATCGTTGTTCGTAGCTGAGCCCTGACACCCTTTCTGTTCTAAGCGTCGTAGTCCATCCCTGACAATCTCAAGCAATATAGAGCTAAATGCAGCCTTCGGGTTTCATTCCTCTTCCCTTGCCCACCCTGGGGTCAGGGGTGGCGGTGGCAGCCTGGCCGCAGTGCCCACGGCCACGGCCATGGCCACGGCACCGAGCCGAGAGTCACGCTGCAGTAAATAGTGAGTTGGGGAGGGAGTGTATGTATGCATGTGAGAAAGAGAGAGAAAGATTAAATTGATGCATTTCTTGAGAAAGGTGTAAGAATTTCACCAAAAAAGGGGCACATCTGCTTTGTTATTTATTAAAAAAAAGCTAAATTCTGTCTTTTTCTTCTTTTTTTTTAAGTAAAAGGACACTGCTAACAATTACTAGGGGCCAATTCTGCCTCCCTTCCTCATGCCGAGTAAGCACTACTTAACTCTGCAATTTTCTACTTGCAGAGTAAGTAAAAGTAGCAGAATTGATCCCTCTGTGATTAAGAATCAAGTTTTTAGTCTGTTTTTTTTTAATTGGTAGCGGTTTTTTATATTTCACTTAATTTTTTCCCCAGTTCCGTTCCGTTGTGTCCTTATTTATGTAATATACTTTAACCTTAAAAGATGGCATGGATTCTTATGCCTTTCCTTTATTATTATTGTTATTATTTTTAAAAAAGAGATTTATTTCTAGTGTGATTTAACTGTCTACCTTCTAAAACGAGAGAACGTTTTCTTGTATTTTTACATTGTCAGATTCTATAGTTTCATAGATAATTTAACCAAATCGCTCAATGTATTATCTATATCTATCTGGTGGGTATAAAAGTTCTATTTTAAATTGTGTAAATACTTCAGAACTGGCTTCTTTTTCCAGACTCCCCTGCCGCGGAGTTACCTGTTTACATCAAAAAGACTGTAGAATCTCTACGCTCATGTACTGTAAATAGTGAAGTGATCTGCCTATAAATAAACAATAACATATACACTATAAAGTGGAAAGAAAAAAAAAAAGGAACAAGTCTGTGCTGCTAATACTTTAGTTTATTAGTGCAAACCTGCTCTGGGAGGAGGTGTTTTGCTTTGCAGAAGGTGCTCTCCTGCGTCTGCCTGGCTGGAGGGGTGGCGGAGCCCCCCAGCTCGCTTGCACCAACGCTGCACCACTGCCAGGGATGTGGCTCCCGAGGGGGAATATCCCTGTATCTTGCTATTTTAAGTGTGGCTTCTCCCAGTTTAACTTGTGCAGGAAAAGCCTGAGCTCCGTACTCTGGACTTTGGGAGTGGTGCCGCTGCCGCAAGACCCATCGCAGAAGAAACCCTCTGGACCAGGGGGGTTAAAAATTAAGTGGGGCACGCACCTCAAATTTGCTTGAGTGGGAGTAAGGGAGCAAAGGGGTGGATTGCAAGAAAAATTGTGGAAAAGACTCCAGATGGTGATGCAGCAACCATATGGCTCAGGACGGCACCTGGATAGTCCCCCCGGTACCAGGAGAGCAGTCCCCCAGGAGCCAGCCTGCTCTCCCAAAGACACGGCCAAGGTGGCTGAACCGCTGTTTCCCAGCACAGGGTGTCCTGGTGTCCTCCTGGTTATCGTGGGAGCCCAGGCTGAGAAAGGGCTGGATGGAAAGGCCAGGCAGTTGGCCGCAGCACAGGGGCAGCTCCCCAGCAGCACCCGGCACATAGGAGCCCAGCACCAGCCATCGCCCCTGCGAGGGCTCAACAGGTCGGAGATGTTGCACTGAATTTATCCGGAGCACGGTGCAGTGATGCTGCCGGGCGGGAGGACCTCAGCGGCCCAAAAGGAGGAGGTCTGCGAGGTGCTGAGCTGTCCTGCCTATTTTTCTTCTGCCGATTTGCACCGATTTAGGCAGCTGCCCTAGACCTGCCCGTCTCCAGCGCAGCACAGCCGGCAGGAGCCCAGCACGGGTCCCCCCAGCGAG
Organism: Balaeniceps rex; assembly: GCA_013401315.1. NCBI lineage: Eukaryota > Metazoa > Chordata > Aves > Pelecaniformes > Balaenicipitidae > Balaeniceps > Balaeniceps rex. The sequence goes on from VYZW01023167.1 coordinate 54,725, forward strand.
CCAGAGAGCCAGAACCAGCCTCCCAACCCAAACCCAACCCCTCATCCCTGTGACTGCTGCACCCTGAGTCGAGAACTGACAGGAAGCCCATTTCCCTGCTGCTTTCCAAAAAAAATGGGCTTCAGGGCCACCAAATAGGAATATTTTTCTAAGATACATCAGGGCACAGTGACACTGCCAGTGCCAGGACAGATTACAACATGAAATTGCAAGGAGGAAATGTGGGGATGCAGCTGGAGCAGCCGGTGTCGGGGTGTCCGGGGTGGGTGCAAGCAGGACCAGAGGCATGGGAGCGGGGTCCCCGGCTGGCAGGGCTCCAGGATGGAGCAGGGGCACACGAAGGAAGGGTCTGCAGGGAGGGACAGACCCGCAGCTGAGGCTTGTCCTCCCAGCCTGACGTGCGCCGCCCGGCGCTGCATTCTCAGGCAGCTTCCTGGAAAATAAGGACTGATCCTGTTTATTGAGTATTATCCTGCAACCAGACCTAGAGACTTGAAGGGAGCTGTTGGTGAATCACGACATCAGTTCAGCAGCTCCATTAGTCCCAGCAATTATTTCCAGCCATTTGGAAAAAACCCCAATGCGACAGTTTTCATTTTGGTATAACTTTGTGGTAAAACGGCTTCTTTTCACACAGATGGGCGCTGCTTTTGCAGTAGCTTATACGGCTGCTCTCCGGCTGCCGGAGGGAAGGGAGGCAGCGTTACCTCCTGCGCTAGGCACACTGTGCCCTGTGGGAGGGGAAAAGAAGTCAATAACAGGCTTTGGTGAATAGGGACAGCTTTGTTGCTGACCTTGGCTGGCTGGCACCTGGCAGGCAGTGTGGGCAGCAGGCAGCGTGGGCAGTGCACGCAGTGCACGCAGTGGGCACAGCGGGGGCTGCAGGGGCAGTGTGGGCAGCGAGGGCAATGTGGCAGTGCCCGCATCTGCCTGGCTGAGACCACAGCTGCCCTGGGCTCCACCAGCTTGGTGGGACCCCCCTGCCCCATGGGCAGGGGCCCACAGAAAGGCCTGTGGGTGGGCAGGGGCACAGCAAGGCAATGGCTGGAAATGCCATGCTAGACTTGTGCTCCCAACCAGTGTGAAACGCCTCTTGCTTGGGATTTATTTCACTGCCTGGCAAACTGTCCTGGGCTGCCCTTTGGAGTTTCAGCTCCCACCTGTGCCCTGGGCAGTGGCAACCGACACCAAATCCTGCCCTGGGCTTTGCTAGGCACAGGAGCTCCCTGCTCCCTGACATGGACCTCAGCTTTTGGGCTACGCAAGGTCTGTCCAGGGGGCTCTGGAGGCCATACTTAGAGTAATGTATGCATTTACCCACTCTCAGCATTTATCAGTCCCAGCTTGTTGTCCAGGTGTCTTTGCAGGGAGGAACAGGGACAGGTTTAGTTTCTTTGCTCCCTGACAGCTCGGGGACCTCTCTGCCCCCCCGGTCCTGCTGCAATGCCCTCCCTGCCCACAAGGGACTCCTCCTGCTTTCCTTCCCACTCCCTCCCAAGCTTTGCATCTCTCTCCCTAAGGCACCTGCAGCTCCTGCCTCCTGTGCTTGCTGCATCTCTTTAAATGCCGGTGGAGAGCTTTCTCCAGGTGCTGCTGGTTTTGGGTCCTGCAACCTCTGTTTCCTCTTTCTCTCCCCCTCAGTCCTTGTCTGGATATATTTTAATTTTTCATATGCCATCTCTGCCCCCAAATACCTTTTCAAACTCAGACTTGGACCCTTGTGTTCCTCAGCAACCTCCTGCAGGTAAGAAGGCACCATCCTCTCCCCACCAGCTTTTCTAGGACTAACCCCACTCCCCAAAAACCCCACCACCCTCCTGACTCTGAGGGAGCATTTCCAGCTCCTTATGTCTGCAGGCTCTTGCTGCCTGCAGTGCACAGTGGGCCACACTGCATTGGCTGAACAGACCCTTTGATGACCAGGACACCAAGAGCAAATCTGCCCTGGCAGCAGCTATGATGGGTGAGGTGCTGGCGCGGGGGTCTCGAGAGGCAGCTGGCTCAGCAGTGCCGGGGCTGCTGCCTCTCTCCTTCTCTAAGCGTCTCTGCTTCCCTTTCAGCTTGACATCCACAAGCACCCCTCCTTGCTCCTGCAATCGTGCTTTGATCACCACGAGCGAGTGGTGGCCCGGGCGGAGGCTGAGCAGCGAAGGAGTAGCAGACTGCTGGAGAGAGCAGGGCAGCTCAGGCAGGTCAACAACCTGTGGAGCAGAAGGAAGGCACCTCCTCACCACCTTAATAATTGCAATGATTTTAGAGGAAAACTGTCCACGCTGCAGAAGTGCACACAAGCACACGATGCCCCAGGCTCTCAGTAGCCCCCGAACCACCAAAGGCTGACTGCCCATCCCGAACCTGCTAGAGAAGGGCACAGAGAGGGGTTACATTGCCCTGAAGCCCAGCACACACTGTCTATCACCTGTATCTGCTTGCGCTGGTTTCCGATCGCTCAGAGTCTTCATTGCAGTGGATCTGCAAAATAGTGGTGTCTGCCCGGGGAGATGCAGAGAAAGGATTTGGCTCACCACTGCTAAATGGGCAAACTCTTGGGTTCAAGCCCTGGCTTTCATCACCACCACCATCTCCATTCATCACTGCGAGCTACTGAAAGTCAGCTCCAGCCAGCAACTCAGCAGTCCAAGGAGAAAAGACAACTCGTGCAATCCCCCTGGGACGTGGGGCTCTCCCCAGCACTCTCAGGCAGCAGAGGGAGGGATGCTGCTCCGAGCAGCCTCACTCCTGGGGTTCAGCTCACCTTCAAGTTTACTGCCAGGAAACAGAAGTCCAGGTTTGCTCTGCTGGGTTTTTGCAATCAAAGCCAATCAGCACTGAAATACTGCCGTATTTAAAATTTATATATAAAAAAAACCCCAAACGCATCTGGCAACTAGCTATTGCTCTCTCCACGGTGCTTCTGGTATAAGCTCTGTCCCTGCTACTGAATTTACCCTCCCTTCGGTGCTGCTGGTGGGGAGGACCCCCACATCAGCGTAGCTGTGAGGCCAAAGGGAAGAGTTAAAAAGCCTGTTTGGCTGCGGCCGTGCACCATTTTGCCACGTGGGCTGCCCGCAAGCGGCCCAGGAGATACCAGCAGATTATTTACAGTGGCTGTTACCTGTAGCTTCCAGCATCTACTGGCTATCCAAATTCCTGAAGGAAATTAAGGAAATTAATTTTTCTTTGATGAAAGGATTAAGAACTTTACTTAATGTAGGGTAAAGAAAGAAGGTTTTAGGCTAGACGATTTGCAGGCAGCACGCACAGCAGCAAGGCTGCAGCTGGCCACAGCAGCATGCAATGGTGGAGCAGCAGCCTGTGTCTGCAAGCAGGGCACAGTAAGTAACCCAGAGTGATCCACAAAATCCCCTGTCCTGGTTTTGGCTGGGATAGAGTTAATTTTCTTCCTAGTAGCTGGCATAGTGCTGTGTTTTGGATTTAGCATGAGAATAATGCTGATAACACACTGATGTTTTAGTTGTTGCTAGGTAGTGCTGACACCAGTCAAGGACTTTCTTTTTCAGCTTCCCATGCTCTGCCAGGTGCACAAGAAGCTGGGAGGGGGCACAGCCAGGACAGCTGACCCCAACTGGCCAAAGGGCTATTCCATACCATATGACGTCATGCTCAGTATATAAACTGGGGGGAGTTGGCCAGCGGGCAGCGATTGCTGCTCGGGGAACTGGCTGAGCATCGGTCGGCGGGCGGTGAGCAGTTGCATCACTTGTTTTTTCCTGGGTTTTGTTCCTCTTCTTGTTGTTTTCCTTTTCACCATTTTTTTCTTTTTATTATGATTATTACTACTACTATTTTTTATTTTATTTTATTTCAATTATTAAACTGTTCTTATCTCAACCCACAAGTTTTCTTACTTTTACCCTTGCGATTCTCTCTCCCGTCCCACTGGGGAAGGAGGGTCAGTGAGCAGCTGCGTGGTGCTTGGTTGCTGGCTGGGGTTAAACCACAACATCCCCACAGGCTCCTGTGGGGACCAAGCCCTTCTGCAGCCCTCATAGGCTCCAAGCAGATCAAACAGGATTTTTCCTATGCAGCACCAGGTTTTGGGGTTGGGATGCACGCAGCAGCGTGGCAGTCAGCCAGTGCCAGGTGCACTAAGGGCAGCATTTGCAAATGCAAGTTCTGCCACGCTGGAAGAGGTGGGGAAGGGCAATGGAAAGCAGCAGTTTCATGTGCTTTGGGGGAACAGCAAAGCCAGGTGAGCACTGTACACAGTATGAGTCACGTTCAAGACAACTGTGGAAAAGGGATTAGCAGTAGTGAAGTGTGAAGCCACAAACCACATGGATGAGAGAAAAATAATGATAAAGGACACAGAGTGGTTAGGAATGAGAGTAAGAAACATCACTTGAAAATTACAGCCAACATCTGAAACATCCCTGTTCGGTGGGCCAAGGTCATAAGAAAGCATTAGGGAGCAGGTAATAGCCAGCAAGCTGAAAATGAACTTGTGCTCTGATATGGAGGGAATAATTCTAGCTACCCCCAGCAGGTGCATCATGTCAGAGAGGACTGAGAGGCCAACACCATCAGGAAGAGATTTGTATGATGAATTCTTGGAAAATAACTAAAATAACTATTGCTCCTCTGGGCATTTAGCCAAATACAGAGTCCTTTCCTGGACAGCGGCTCAGGAGTCTCGCTTGGTTCAAGTAATACGTGTTTAACAATTCCTCAGGAACCCAGGAACAAGCAGAGCAGTCCAACAACACCAGCCTCTGCAAACACCACAGGCAGCAAGGTCTCTGCCACAGGGGGCTCATGGGGACCATTTTTTGCTAGGACACTTACTGACGGTGTGCTTTGTGCCAACAGCTTCTCAGGATCAGGACAGAGAGAACAGAGAAAGGAGAAGCTTTTAAAATTGTAAAAATAAGTTGCCTCCATCTTCCTCTATCCCCTGCTCCTGAAATGAAGGAGCTTTTTATTACCTCCTGTTTCTAGGAGAAACTAAAGTCTAGGACTTAACAACTCTAAGAGGAAAGGAGGGAGCAGCCCTGAGCAGAGCCCTCTTACAGCTCCCGGAGGAGGGCTGGGCCGTGGTACCCCCACCTGGCTGAAGGGCAGCAAGGGAAACTTGCTTTTTTTCTTCTTGCTTTCTTCTCTGCACTCAAATATTGAGGGCAGGTAAGAACCTGGGCAGTGCTGGAGCAGGGAAAAGGACCAGCGGACACAGGGACAGGCTTTAAGGATGGAGGATCGCCAGATGTTAGCTCAAGAAATATCTACAAGAGGACTGGGATGAAGAAAAGTTATATAGGGTGCAGTCAGAAGCCAACAGCTCCATTCCGTGGCTGCCCTCCCCATTTAAGCAGGGGTGGGCCATTTGCCCTGCTCCCCTTGCAGCCACCAAGCTCCCAGCACTGGAGCTGCCTGTGTCGGCTTCGTCCTGTGACAGCCATGGCTTCTGCCAGTGTGGCGGATGAGATGCAGACAGCTGGGCGGAGGAGAGGGACGACCTTCCCTTGCAAGGTGGAGGAAGCAGCAGCTCCCTGCCTGCAGAGCAAGCGAGAGGCACCTCGCCACTACCACTGTTTCTCTTCCCCCCAGTGCTCTCCCTCTGGCACTCGGCCCTGTATGGCAGCTCAAGCACCATGGCCAAGCTGGGTGCTGTGGCCGAGCTGGAGGAGGACCTGACCTGTACCATCTGCCTGGGCATTTACAGCAACCCCTGAGTTGTGGTCACAGCTTCTGCAAGGAGTGCATCAGGAGGTGCATAGCCGCTGGCATTGCCTGCAGGGCCCTTTCAGCTGCCCGCTGTACTACGCCCAGGCAGAGCCCGCTATGGAGCTGCAGCCCAACGTCCAGCTCCACAGCACAGTGCAGAAGTTTTTGGATGCTTCCACTCATCAAGAGGAGGAAAAGCATGAAGTGCAATACAAAGAGAAGGGGGAAAATTCAGGCCAGCAAGACGAGGTGATCCTGTGTGATTTCTGCCTCCAGGAGCCCCAGCCAGCCGTGAAGATCTGCCTGAGCTGCGAAGCCTCCCTGTGCCAAGCCCACCTGAGCAAGCACAGCACAAAGAGCCCCCTGAAGGACCATGTCCTGATGGGGCCCTGTGATGCTCGGTTTTTGGCTGAGGAGATGCCCCCAGCATGGCAAACTGCTGGAATGCTACTGCAAGATGGACTCAGTCTGCACCTGTGTGCTGTGCTGTGTTGCCAGCTCCCACAAGAACCACAAGATTACCACTTTGGAGGCGGCTTTTGGCCAAGCGTGGGTAAGAGGCTATCAGGACAGTGGCCTGGGCACGGATTGTGCTAGGAAAACCATGGGGGTCTGTGGCATGGAGCACTGCCTGCAGCACAGGGATGAAACATCTCCCGAGTTCCAGATCTGCAGACTCAGGATGAGGCTAAATCTCCATCTTGGGATATTGGGCTTTTATTCCTAGTTTTGCCCCAGATTCCCTCTGGGCTTGCCCCTTGGGATATAAAACAAGATGTTATAAACACTTTCTTCCCATCCTGAGGAGCCAAACTGGTGGGACCACGTGCTTGTGGCTATGCTTTTAGTCCTCGGTACACTTTCAAGCTGGAAGATCAGCCTGAGCTGCATTATGCAAAGAAAATTAATGACAGAGTAACAGGAAGGAAGCTGTCAGCACTGAAAGAAGCTTTATGTGTGGCTATTGCACATGAACAGTTTTCAGTTTCAAAATGTCTTTCCTGTGCTCGTAATTGTGGTATTTGTTCAGGGATAAAATCTTCCAGTAAACCTTAATGTATTGATTTGTCCTGAGAGCACGCAGTGAACAAACTTTTTGCAGGTCTACCCATTTCCATAAAATTGTTGATCTTGTGCACGTATGTCAGTCCTATCCTGATATCTCCCTCTGGTTATAAAAACACTTTTTATAGAGTGTTTGTCCTGAAACTCTGAAAACAGTGAAAAAACACGAAGATGTGCTGAATCAAAGCATAGCAAGCCTGCTGAAACAAGAGAAGGAAGTAAAGGTTTGTTCCAAGGTCCCACATCACTTTGGTGATGGTTGCATGCTGGTAGCTGATAAGATTTTCTTTTGCCCTTCCCCAGATCATGGATTCCAAAACTTTTTTAGTTCCTGGGTGGCTTCTCAGATATTTTCTATGTTTCTTCTTTGAAGGAGGATGATGAACAACTTTCCTACCACTCTGGGAAATACGTTCTTAGTTTCCAAAGGACCTCTGAGCTTGAAAGTTGCTGTTAAGTCCATGCCTCCTGATTGGTGAGTGGTGGCTGGCTTCCCCGCCCCCCCCCATCTTATTCAATTTGCAGACTGTAAAATATTTATCAAAAAGATACAGACCATGTTATAGTGATTTTATTCCTCTTTACGACAAGAAACGCCTTTAGGTTAGCCTGTGGTTCTAAGAAGTCGGTAGGAATGAGGTTAAAAGATTGCCCCAAAGTGTCTGGTTTTTGCTCCCAGCATGCAAATACCTATCTAAAAGCTCTGAAAGAGCAGGGAATTTAATGGAGGTCTCCAAATCCTAGTTCATTCTGGTTAGGCAGAATTGGCACTCACCTTCCTCCACCAGTAAAAGTGATGGGACTAGAAGTCCTGGCACTGGGCAAAGGAAATGTTCCCTTCTAATCTGAAGACAGAACCGTACCTGTTGGCAGTGTCCCGCCTGACAGCATAGCTGCTTTCAAACAGTGAAAGAAGCCTGGTGGAGGCAGGAAGCAGAGAAACTGTTTTTCCTCACCCATCCTTAAAAGGACCGAAGGCAACGTATCTGTAGAAAAATACCAGTGCAGAATAAGGAAATATATGCATAGTGAAAAGTCTTCAGCAAGCATTGTGCAAGAAGCACTACTTTTTCATCTTTTCCTGGTCAGGTGCCAGACGCTGGGGAAGGCCACTTATGTCACTTGGCCTTTCTGCTGTCAGCGGGACATCCTGGTTTGTTGTCATATGGAGAGGCACTAGGTAAGTTAGTAGTTACTTCTCTCAGCCCAGAAAAGACCAGGCTCTTTTCTGAGTGAGAGTTAGTGTGGAAAATGTAAGATTCAGTCCCTAACAGCTTTGAAAGTGTTTTCTTAATAGACTAAGGAGAGCCTGTGGAGGAATCAGCTGGAGAGCCTCTTCGAAGAGATGCATCTGCAGCTAGATGACAAAAAAAGAGAAGTCCTGAAAGCTCTCAGTCACAACAAGGAGCAACAGCTTTCTCAGATTCAGGCACAGATACAAAAACACAAAGAGGGGAAGGATGCAGCCAGCCATGATGTACAGGAGCTGGAGACTCTGAGAGATCAGAAAGACCCACTTCTTTTCACCAAGGTACCTAACAGCACCTCCCTTCCCACAGATACTCAGCTCTTGGGCTGGCCTTTGCCTGCACTATGCTAATTCTACTTTCAAAATGTCTTTTACAGGCTTTTGCAGCGATTCGAGACAGGTAAGCTCTTTCTAGGTGGTCTACCATTGCATTACATGTTGGTTCAGGTGACTGATAGTTCAGCAGTGTGGGTCTGCTAGCCCAGCCTGTATGCACTGCGGGCCCGCAGCTCCCTGGGCTCACCCTGGCTGCCCCTTGGGCACGTGGACCGCACACTCTGAGCCTGGCTTCGTCAGAGACCTGGAGAAGCCCCAAAATATTAACAGAGGTCATGTGTGACTCTTCATACACAACATGGCTTATTTTTCTGTACCCTCCGCACCTGTTCTGGAGACCCTTCTGAGGGCAATTCCTGAATATTTAGGTCCTTGGGTGGGTATGCAAAGGATGGATGAGCTTAGATACCCTGAGTTGTCCTCCAGTTTGCATTGCCTTCTGCTTGTAAGAAGCAAATGCAGCAGGAGCCAAAACATGCAGTGAAGTCATGAGTCTACAAAGTTCATGGCTTTCCTCCTGAGTCATTCTGCCCAGCGCTGCACACAGGCTCCCCCAGCCCGGCCTTTCCCCAGGCCTGCATTTCAGGTGAAGCAGTTGCCCCTTGGCTGTGATAACGTAGCACTTCTCATTTGCTGTCCCAGCATCCCAGTGGCTGCCTCAACACCTCATTAGCTCCTGCTGTGGGAACGTGAGGACTGTAACCACAAACATGATGCTAGGGTCTGTCCTGGCAAAAGCTGGGGCTGAGGTGGCTGAGACAAGGTCCTCTGGGTACAGGTATTGTCCATGGAGTGAACTTCATCCTAATGATGTTGAAGAGACTTGGGGTTCTGGGAAAAGACCAGTCAGAGAGGGAGTCCCCAGTAACGCTGGAGAGGGAGGGGAAGGCAGAAGCTGCTTTCTGTATCTGCCATCGAGACAGGGTGTGGAGCGGGGGATGCAGTTGTTGGCTCAGGGATGGGCTCAGTGATGGTTTTCTGATGACTTGCTGCTCTTCTGATGTCTTTCTGCATGTTTTAGGGAATGCAAGCCAGTTCCTAACAAAGGTGGTGTAAAACTGCCAACGCTGCCCATTATTTTGGATGAATTAACAACAGACACTACTCTAAGGCTTTTCCGGCAATTCCTCTCAGAATGCAGTCCTTACTTAAAGCACCACCTGGTAAGTGACCATTTCACTACATGACAAGCAAGACAGAGAAGCTAACAAAACATATTTAAGAAAGGACTGTAATAAGACACCAAGTACACCAAGTACCTCTAGAAGAACTGATTACTAACATTGTATTTGATTATTTTCACATACGTGTACATAAGAGGGTGCTTGTCCTGGGCTTCAGCACTTTGGGACATGACTCGAATACACCCTGTTAAAATGGGCTCTGGGTAAAGAGGTGTGGATGCCCTAGGAGTTTTCTGGGAGGATTAAGAGAAGAGAATAGCAACACCTCTTCTGTCTGTAGCATGACTTTGACTCAAAGCACAGGGAAAGCTGAGAACTCATCACAACAGTGGCCGGTGGAGTTTGTCTTACAACGTAAAAAATCTACTGTTTCTATGTAAATAATTCTACTCTTTTGTAATGTTTTGTAAGATCAACCTACAGTCCTGGTGCTGTGCACGGTGGGATGCTTGTCCAACTGAATCGAAAAAATTAGGGTCCCCTTGTTATTGCTGTCTTGATGGTGCTTGAGCCCTTGCTGACAGTGAGCCTAGGGTCAAGACCAAGAGACAGCTGGGGTGGGAAGGCACAATCCATACAGCCTTGGGTACAGTAAGAAGCACACCGTGCTCACGGCCACTCCTGAGCTCAGTCTCTACCATTCCTGTAAGCATAGTCCAGACCTATTCTGGCTAGAAAGCCTCAGATCCAGGTTTTCCTAATTATCTATGCTATCTGAGCAATTTTGGTTACTTGCCCAAATCACTGCCACTGTTTTAGTTTCCTGAAGGAGTAACGTCTAGAGCAGAAAATGCCACAATATTGAAATGCATTGCTGCAAGAGAAGGTTTGAATAAAAACATTCTGCAAATTCCTGAGTGTTGAATTAACTTCTTGTGATTGGTCACGCTAGGAAGTTTTGAGAGTTTTAGAAAATAACTTCAAATGATCCTAAGCAAATAAACTTCTATAAAATGGCTGTGCTACTGTTCACACATTTCTTGTACATGGAAGTTAATCTGAGGAGTTTTAGAAAATGCCTAATGAAGCTCTGCAGGACAATGATGGAAAAATAAAATCTAAGAGTTGCTGGAAACAAAAAGCAAAAAGACTTTAAAATTGTGAAAGAGCAGCATTTCTTGAAACGTGATATCAACCCCCTTTAGAATTACATAGGAGCAGCTAAGAGAGGGGCAGAAGGTGTTTCAGGTAACATATGCTTTTAATGACTTGAGTGGGTTGGACTTGGATAGGATGACTTGGATTGACTTGAATGACTTGGATTGTGAAATCCAGCTTTCAGCAATGGGGATGTATGCAAATCTGCACAATTATCTGTTAAGCATAACGCGGGTTTTTTCTTCCTATAGTTCATGAACATCTGACTTCTTCAATGTGTCAAGGAGGTAGATTTCCTTACAGTGGCAACATAGCCTTTGCATTCTCACTCAGTTCTTTACAACTTGGTGTGTCAAATACACGCAGTGCCATCCCACATGTACAGAGCGACCAGAGCTTCTCGGAAGGCTGTCACTTCTGGGAGGTGGACACCAGCAATGCAAGGTGCTGGAAGCTCAGACCCGTTCATCCCAACTTTGAGTGCTACCTGCAAATGTCTCATGATTACCTCTGTGTGTTCCTAGGTCAAACAATGATCACAGCAAAGGACTTTCCTATGGCCCTCAAAGTGGTCAGAGTAGAGCTAGACTGTGGAAGAAATACACTGTCATTTTATAACATGTCTGTCAAGGATGGACATCCTGCTGAGAGCCTCAGGCTTATAGAGACAGTAAGCATCCCTTCACACTATCCCGCCCATGCTACCTTCTGCATGTCTGACGGCTCTTTGAAGCTCCTGTAGTGATGTGGGGACAAGGTACTGTTTTGTATTTCCAGGCCTAGGTATCGGGACTGCTGCTGCATGGGGGCTGTGCTAAGCTGGCATATTAGAAATTGGATTTTGGGCTGCTGTGACAGCTCATCTGTGTGAGGGAAAGGCTTCTGTGGGGTATATCACAGCACACTGCTGCTTACTGCAAGAGCTCCTACCTTATTTGTTCTGTTAATCACGACGGAAATACCATTAACTTGCGCTTTTTTGCTCGGCTGTATCAAATGCTGTGTTGGTTGCATGTTATTAAAGTAATTTAGTTTGCAAAACTTAATGGCAATTTAGTTTATAAAAAAGGTGATGGCACAACATTAACTGCTATAGAACCAAGCAGCAGCAATGCTGATCTTTGCTCTAATGCAACAGCAATGCTGATCTTTGCTCTAATGCATCAGCTTTTACCTCTGCCCTCCTCTGCCCGTCCTGCACAACCTAAGCCATCTGTTGCAGAAGCAAAGCTGGCCTAGGAAGCGAGTAGAGACTAGGCGGTAAGACACCTGGTTTCCCTTGCTCTCTGCTGCTGTCCTCCCCTGTGAGCTCTCTGATGGATCACTACTTCTTGCTTCAATTTTAATTTTCTCCTCACCTATGCAAAAATCTTGCAGCAAAGGGAGTAATAAAGAGGAAAACTCCTGTGCCTTTAGTCTGTGCCATATGGGGCCTGGATTAGTTTGTTCTTAGATTGTCCAAGCACCTCGGAGAGGAAGAGATGATATTCCTGCCTGCTGCCTGTGGTTCTTCTGCCTTCAGGCAGAGCCATGGTATTTGCATGAAGAGGTCCAGGCAGGAGCTCTCCACCCTAGCAGGGACAGTGAAGGACCTTGAGGGACACTACAGTTTTCCATATGCGAAAAGAAATCCTTGTTCAGTCTTAGAAGAAAGTGACAGTGTCTTTTGCATTTTAGACACCAAAATGATATGGAAAACCACGCGGGTAGAGTTGGGTCTCCCAAATGCACCCGCAGTGGCTGCTGCTCTGCCTGGTCTCAGGTGGTACAGGCACAAAGCAAGGTAAGCAAGGCTCCTGACACAGTACAGGGATATTCCTATCCTAGAGTGCCTTTCCAGGAGCCTTTACCAGCTCCCATTTCCCTGTCAGCTGGCTGCAGGTAGGAGACCAGCTTTAACAAGTCCTAGTAAAACTTTCCCCTGGGTTCTCCCTATTTTACCTTTAGGGGAGCATCTATAACTGTTGTGGAGAAGAACCAGACAAAGCAGAAGGAAATCCTGTTTTACCCCAGCCAGGCTCATACTCTCCTTATCCATGGTTTCTCTCTAATTTGCTGCCCCTGGCATGGGATGAAGAATTTTTCTGGGAGAGCAGAGGGCTGTAGGAGAATTGTCCATCTCATGCCCTGTGTGCGAGTGCCTCCCCAGCATCCCCTGCTTCCGCCAGCCTGCTGGGGGCTCACACACGGAGCGATGCTGCCTGAGACCACACAGCAGCTGAGGGCGAACGTCTAAAAGTGGCTCCCATAGTCTACAAGAGCTGTTTGTGGGTGGAGCCCAAGAGGGGGAGCATATCTCTGCTGGCCTGTCACTGGGTGGAGAGGAAGGACTTGCAGCCTCTGGGCTGGGTCTCCAACCAGGGCACAAAGCCAAGGACGTCCTTTTAGTTTCGTTTCTCATAGACTGGCTAACAGCGCCATTTCTGCAGCCATGGCAAAACCTAAGGAAGAATTTGGAGGGGGTGCCAGCCTGGAGGATGAACTCAGCTGTCCCATCTGCCTGTGTCTGTACAAGAACCCAGTGTCGCTGAGCTGTGGTCACAGCTTCTGCAAGCAGTGCATCCAGAAGGCACTCGGTGCCCAGCAGCAATCCAAGGCCCCTTACTCCTGCCCCATGTGCAAGCTCCAGCTGGGGCCCATCCTGGAGTTGCAGAAGAATTTCCAGCTGTGCAGCATTGTGGAGGCATTTCTGTCCACCACATCCAAGGAACAGGGCAAAGGCTCTGCAGAGGGGAAGAAGGAGGTGGTTCCCTGTGACTTCTGCCTCGGTCAGCCCCAGCCAGCAGTGAAAACCTGCCTGGTCTGCAATGCATCTTTGTGCCAGGCCCATCTGAACAAACACAACGCCAAGGCTTCCCAGCAGGAGCATCATGTGGTGGAGGTGGGCGCAAGCAGTGTGGCGGAGAGGAGGTGCCTGGAGCACGGCAGGGTGCTGGAGTGCTTCTGCCAGGATGAGGGGCAGTACATCTGCATGCTCTGCTCCATTGCGGGATGCCACAAGGGCCACACCATCATCACCCTAAAGGAGGCACATGACAAACAGCTGGTAAGGAGCTCTCCTCTCCCGTGGCCCCTGCAGGGTTTGCTCCAAACTCCTGACCTGGAGGGAGGGGGAAAGCCACAGGAGGGGTGGTAAGGCTTTCACCAGGGAATGGGGACAGGGGGCAAGGGCGGGCAGGCAGCAGCTCGGGGGATTTCATGTCTGCCCCGGTGGGGACTGGTGCGTTGTGCTGGAATTTGCTTTTCATTTCCTCCTTTGTGATGCCAAAGCAGCCTGGCAGGGTAAGCAGAGGGTGAAGAGCAGAGAAAGGTGTTTGGGGCTGACTGGGAGAGGGGTGGGTAAATCCTGTAGTGTGCGTTGACGTGGACGTGTGTGGGGGAGAGCAAGTGAGAGGCAGGCCCATGGCTCCGCTGTCCCGTGCCACTGAAGCACACGCCCGTCCTGTGCAGCCCCAGGCAACTGCAAACTGCCACTGACAAGCGTATTCCGGGCTGGGATTAAGAAGTCTCTTCCTCCACAGAGGCTCCGGGCCCCCACCACTGCTGAACTTTGGGTTGGGAAACAGGTTTTCCCACTCGAGGCCCTTCCCTCTGGCTCCTTCCTCCCTCTGCTCTAAGTTTTGCCGAGCCAGCGTCCCAGCGGGCACAGAGACGTGGGGCCTCAGTGTCCCTGTCTTTGAGTCCAGCTGCTGTCCTTGAAATGCTCCAGAATCAGCTGAGACTGAGGGGATAAAATGCATTTGCTATGCTCACTCACTGGCTTGCATTTGAAATTTCTGGGCTCAGTTTAGAGCCCAAGCAAAACACCCTGCAGCAACCCAGTGCGTGGGCAGGAAATGCCTGGCTCACTCTGGACCTCAGGACAGGTCACAGTCTCCTCGGGAATTAGCATGAAGCATCCTTTGCAGTTATACACATTGCAAACTAACTTTCTCCCCCAAGTTACACATAAAAAATTTGCAGCTGCCAAACAGAAGTGGGCTGGGCAGGGAAGTAGGCATTTCCTTCATCCCTGGAGCTGGTAAAGACACTGCCCTGTCTATGGGGAAGCCATCTCCATGTGTAAGCTGAGATCTCAGCTGCATATTCCTCTTGGTTTTTTTGTTAAACTCCCCAGGATAGCCAGGGAAATCAGGAATGCAGCTCTTCAGGAGGACTTATAAAAGAGTTTTGGTGCAAGAAACCTCAGTCGGATTTGATTATTTGTCTTTTAATTTTTCAAAAATTAAAACTTTCCAGCTGTGACTATCTCATGGAAAACCTAAGCTTTCTGGCATCATTTTTATTAAAGAAACGGGAATTTGGCAGCTCTGTCTGCCGTAGCCATTCACGGGTGCTTGAGGTGTGAAAACACTGCTGGGGGCAGCCAGGAGCAACCAGAACCATTCAGACACTGTCTAATCCCTGAAGAACGAGCTTTAATGTCCCCTCTGAAGTGTGTTATTGTGCAGTGTAACAGCACTCGATGATTGTGGCATCCGTTAAAATAAACAGCTGGGTGAGTAAGTACCGCTGTTTCGCTGATCTTCAGAAAAGATGGTTGCTTATTACCTTATCCTCAGATCCCACAGCTGCTGACAGACATGAAAACTAAGGATTTGGATCACATTAGGGACATGTGAAGATTCTGGCAGGAACAGAGCTTTAACGGATAAAGTGAGATTTATTCATTTAAAGTGAAATTTACTTATTCAAAGGGAAAGTTGTTTATTAACCTACCACATACAAAGTTACACATATATAAAAATTAAACATTGACTTGAAAGATTTCAGGATCTTATCAGTTTTCCGTTGTGCCCTATCTTTATGAGGAGGCAAGTGAACAGTTTATTGTAGGACTCACTGGTGAAAGCGGGCAGGTAGAAGGTGCCTGTGCCATTTCACCAGCTCCACAAACTGCCAGTCTGGTTTAAAGCTACCTGTGCTGCTTCCCTGCTATGAAGTTCAACGCTGTCTTTCCTTCTGCTAGGGTGAACTCTCAGGCATCGTGACATGGCTGCAGGAACGTAAAAGCGCTTTAGCTACCGCCCTAGAAGAGCTTCAGAAAAGTGAGAATCAGCTCAAGGTTGGTAGCCAGGTCGTTGCTAATTCAGAGCATCTTTCCTCCACAATTTCTAAGAAGTAAGTGATGGCAACTACCCTGTTAGAAGCAGATGACTAGAAAGAGATATAGTCCAAAGCAGGGAAAACACTGGTGTAAGAAACTGCCAGAAGCCAAGCTGTCTCCCAGCATAGCTCCACAGGAGGAACCAGCTGGGAGATTCCACCATTTATTGTGGTTGCACTGAGCAGGTTGCAGGACTGGGAGACCACGGATTGTACATATCATTACATATTTTTAAAGTTTTCCATCTGTTAAATAGAAGAAGAACAATTTGAGTCTACAAATGGGATTTTCAGTGTGTACTGATACAGTTCTCACATTGCTAGCTGAATTTTACCTGATTTTGTTACTATAGCATAATTTTCATAACCCTCTGTTTAATCAGATACTGTAAGTGAATGCTTATTGTCTGCTTCCTTCTAAAGCCAGTGCAAACGATAGATACATTCCTAATTAATGAACAGAGACACTAAGCTGAAGTGTTGTGTTCCTGAGACAGTGCACCATTTTCTTATCTGTTCATTTAGACCAATACGAAAACAGTGACTTCTCAGCTGCAAAAGCTGTTTGAAGAGGTGAAGACAGAGATGATTCAGAAAGAGAAGAAGATCCTGAGTGACATTCAGTCCAATGAGAAAAAACAACTGGCAGACATTACCAAAGCGAAGAAGGAAATGGAACAGAAGAGAGATGAGGTTGCACAGTATCTTCAGTCTTTGCAGAAGATGAGAGAGCAACCAGATATTTTCATCTTCTTCAAAGTAAGCAGCAGTATTCTGCTTTTCTTCATGAATATGCCTATTTCTCAGCCAGCTCCCCTTTTTGGAAATTGCACTAACAATTTTTTTCCTTTTTTTTTGGCAATCCTATTTGTAGGAATTTAAACAGGCCATGGACAGGTATGTTCCACCTGAAAACACTTGTTTTCTTCTTTGAAAAAATATGGGCTTGATACCCACTGCTTGTGCCCTTCTCTCCTGGCACCCTATGCTGCAAAGCTGCTCCCCGTTCCAGCCGAGACAGAGGGCACCACACCCACACAATTAACGAGGATAGAGAGATATCTGCCTGCCGTTCCAGTGGTCCCTTTAAGTTTCAGTTTCCTTGGCAGCTACACGATTTCTGGATTCTGATGAAAACCGCTGGCTTTTATTACGAGAAAAACGTTTTTATCAGAGATGAAGCCCATAGGGTTCAGTTTACAGCAACACTCTCTTGGATGCGTATTGGTGACACTCCTGCACATAAGTCCCAGTGAAGAGCCTTTGGCTGCAGAGGTAACTGGCTCATTTCCCACCGATTTTTGCTTCTGCTTGTGTACAAGCTTAATAGCTAGACAGATTTACTATCCCTTCTCTTGCAAGTGATACATTTAATTTATAACTTACCACTTCCTAATTGACACCTGGGTATCAGCTGCAATTCACTGGTGCAAACCACACCAACAGTAAGTTACAGATCCACAACAGAGTTTGCTGCAGCACTAAACTCCTCAGCCTCATGAAGGGCTAGCTCAAACATCTAGCTGGATTTTAAGATGTCATCTCTGTAACTTGTACAAATTAAAGCTGAGTTTGAACCTGGATTGTAAGGATAACTTTGCATCACCGTGTACCTAGGGGCTGTGCTGGCAGCAGCACAGTCCATCACTCACAGCTGTGCTGCAAGTCAAAATCTAGCCTGTGGGATCAGTCATTTTCCAGAAGCCTGGACACTATTTAATATGTTTGGCATTTTCTATGATGACAGCGGTTTTGCTAGAACAGTAAGAGCCTGCCTGCAGCAGGTCAAAGCACTATTTGCACAAGGGTGTTAGCAAAACGCCTTCCCCCTTTCTCATTTTCAGCATTTGAAAGTTCCCATCCAGGTTTGGTAAGCAAAAGGCATTGCCAAATAAATAACAATATATAACAATTGCAACTCACTTAACCTTATCAGAGAGCTGTTTACCTGTTACTTCTTGTTGCCAAAGCACCCTCCTCTTTGTAGAGTCCTTCCTAACGAAGGAGTTTGTTAACTTTCTAATGCTAAATGGTTTTCTTTGGTGAAATGCCTGCCTGTGCCCTAGGATTGCGAGTCGGAATTTTGGTGTCAGCACAATGGATGTGGTGGTAGTGCAGCTGGATCAGGCCAGGATCGACCACTACCGACGCCTGATGTGGGACTTCCTGAGGGGCCTGGGCTTGCTGCTGCAAGGCGTGCACAGTGAGTGATCTGCCCCGACCCGCTGGCCATGCACCGCTGACCCCGAGCAGAAAACAGCAAGCCATGGGGTTCAGTGAGCCAGGCAGATGGCCGCCGAACGCTGGCTCCTTTATATGGGGCATGTGTGTGGCCTTGAGGGGCTAATGAGGATTTGGATGGGATCTTGGGGGTGCTGGAAAGGGGAGGGGGAAGGGGGCAGAAAGACTGTTTCTGGGGATAACAAGGAAGAGGTCTGCTCCTAACCAGCGTAAGGCCAGATTCTCCTCCCTCTGATGTGGTTTCCTGCTCCCACATACCTCCCGAGTCTTTGGGTGCTCAAGCATGCTTTCGAGAAATGTCCTCTTCAGTTGCCCACCCCCATCCCCACCTAGTTCATCCCCGACCATGAGATCCAGGGGCACAGTACCAAGTCCCAAACTTGAATGCACTGCCAGCTTTGTAAAACATTCTTCTCCATCTTTCTCAGGTGAACTCATCAACCAAATTAAGTGGAACAGGTAAATCCTTTTCTTTACTTACAAATGTTCCCTGCAAATTTCTCCAACAGTTGTTCATTTAAGGACTGTGTGTCTTGTGCTCCTCTGCTTCAGTCTCAAGGAGAGCCAAGCAGAGTCTAGAAGGCTGTCCTTCATCTCAAAAGAGGGGGTCAGATCTATTCACAGCTCTTATTTTGTTATTAACAAGATGTGATTCGTGTTTTACAAGGCACTAACATTCAACACTGTTTCTTTACAGTGAGGCTTCCGATACTGGTATCTCTTCAAACAGTAAGTGTTCAGAAATATTAGTTATTCCTCAGGACTCTGGCCTGGGGCTGTGAGTCTTGCAGAGAAAATCTCTCACCTAAAAATGTGAACAGCATTTTGTTGCATGCATCTCCTCTCCTTGCCAGAGGTGAGACCAGCAAGAGTGCAGCCTCAGGGCACAGTTCTCAAAATCTACAGTGGGCAGAAATCTCTGGGAACTCACCAGAGAAACCATTTCTCTTCAGCCTGAAGGAGAGACTGGGTTTGCTTCAGTACTCAGCAAAGTCTCAGCCTGCTCTTAGGAAAGACCGTGGAGGGGTTCCCACCAACTGAGCAGGAGCTGGAGCAAACCCAGTGCCTGAAAGGATTCCCAGACAAATCCAAATGCTGCAGGACATATTAAATCTGTAAACAGTATTTCTCTTCAGATAGCACTAGTCCAATACTCAGATAGATTTCTGCTGGGTACAGTGGTGCACCTTTTCTACAGGCTTTTTTGAAGAAAACTTATTTAGAAGTTATTTGAAAGATTTTTTTTATATTTTTTAATTGCTGCAACTAAAGTTCAGCTTCCAAACAAGTTTTTCTTAATGCATACATTCAAAATAAAATCCTACTTTCTTCACCACTTTTTAATTTTTGGAGGGGAAAAATATTCTCTTCTGATAAGCATTTCTTAGGGACAAGTTAATGGTAAAATTTTACTTCGGGAGGGATGTGTTTGAGAACAGCTGTTCAATGGGGGGGTTGAGGACAATGTAGTCTTGCCCTAAATGAAAACATATTTGTTTTACCAGACACATTTGAAAAAGCAGGAAAAAATCTTGTTTTCTTTTTATGTAGCTAATAATGCATGGAGAGCACAAGATGCATACGGTGCAGGTAAGCGATTAAATGGAGTTTTAATTACACAGCGCAGCTTAACAATGCAGTTGCTTTCATTTAACATAATGCCAGCCTCAAATCTAGAGGTGTATTTTTATATCGGCGTACAGGGCCATTTATTTGTTTTGTGAGCTCAGTCTTCTACGGACACATTAATGTCTGTGTTCTATACAGAACCAGACAGTTACTTGAAACGGGAGGGAGAAGAAATATTTTTTCTGAGGCAATGCAAAGCTGTACTTAGAAGCAACTTGTCAAATACGTTATTAGCATAGCAATAAAACATTACTTTATTATTACAATAAGTGAAGCTTTTCCATCTTGTGTATTCCTACAGCACAAAACCAACGGAGAAGATCAGCGCACTTCAAGTGGTAGATGTGAACAATGTTTATGGTCCACATATGCCCAAAAGTAAGGGAGAGATTAAAAAAGAAGTCAGAACTGAGATGGAAAGAAAAAGTTAAATAATGTCAAAAACATCCTCTAATAATGGGGACCTGCCAAGTGTCTTGACCTCCCCTGCATACCTGCTATTAAAAGCAATTCTGTAGCATATGCAAATTTAGAAAAGAAGTGCTAAGAATGAACACAAACATAAGAAAATCTCCAACTGCTGCTGGCTTCCGAACTGTGGACTATATCATCTCTGGGTACTAATGATACTTGTGTACTATTAATTGTGGTGATTACGTTGTCATTATGTGGTTGGATAACAAAATAAATGGCTATAGATACAGATAAGCAAGGCTGTCTGATTTCATACCATCACCAGGAATTAATTGTTGAGAGTGTTGTTTGGGGATGGCTGCAGTAGAAAGCTGTTCAGGACCATGCCACAGATTTGGATTATCACATTTAACACAAGTGATCTTTGCAGCAAAGAATTAATTATCTTTGTATGAAACCAGCTTAGTCAGCCTCTAAGCCACATTTTAACACCTCTCCTACAGAGCACTCAAAGAGCCATGCAAAATACCACGATCAGCAGTGTACGAAGATGCTTTACTGGCCACATCTCCATGCGTACGGATGTTCTTTTCTGATCAAGCACATGCTGTGCTTTCCAGATGTAGCCGTTATTGCACATCAACTCCACCAAGGGATTTCATGGACACTGCCAGGCAGATAGGCTCACTCTTTGTTGCTGTAGGCTTCTCTGTGCTTAGCTGTGGTTCAGATCCAACACGTAGGTTCACAACCTGGGTGTTTCTTCTCCAAATGATAAAAATATTCTACTGCAAACCAGGGTTGCCAACATAAACATTTTTAAGAAATAAAGGCTAAAGTTCTGGGCGCTTCTACATAAATTAGGATTCATGGCTACAACTCTATTCTGTCACTTGTGATAATCAACATAGACCTAACTGCAGGGATTAAAAACAATAAACTCAGCAAAATCCATCTCAGCTTCAGATAACGTCTCCCTTCGTGGTTTAAACAGACTCGCCAAGCTGTAATGGATCCGCAGCCCTTGCTCTGCTGCGCACATCAATTGTCAGCATAACAGAAAATGCGCGGCCAAATTTTGGGAGCTCAGCAGTAGCTCAAGGTGACTTTGCAAATATTCCCTACTACTCAAAGCCAGCGAGACAGACACAAAGGACAGCTGCTCTCAGCCACTCAAGTGAGGCAAAAGAAATGAGCCTGTCCTTCGGCACTTTTATTACCTGGGCTTCTCTCTGGCTGCCAGGTAGTTATTGCTTTCACCCCAGGTGAAGGAGCCATGACCAGCCAATGCAGTTCAGTGCTGCTGCTGCAGACAGCAAGTTACTGCACTGCTGCAAATCACTACAGAGAGCAAGAGATTTACTCGAGCATGGTATTTTAAGTCATTCCCTCCCCCCCATCTCACAGCACATACTACATTGACTACGCTTAGGAAACTTCACCACCTCTGTAGCCCCTTCTGAAATACCAGTTTAGCATTTCCTCAGCGAAACCCGTGGTACAAACATGTATTCCCGTGCCTCCAGCCACAGGCTGCCGTGGGAGAACCAGAGCACCGCTCTCCCCCTCACCCCTGCAGAGGGAAAGGGCAACTGGCAGCAGGGTGCTGAGCAATTCCTGCACTCCCAGGCAGCTGCCCTCACCACCATGTTTCTGGATATATGGCTACCCCCTTGCCTGTAAGCAATTCTCATTTTTCAACACCATTTCTGACAGTCTTGGAGAAGCCATGATGATATTTTCTTTCCCCAGGGAGGATGAGGTACTGACTTCACCCTTCCTCCAATGCCAGCCGTCAGCTCCTTGAATCTCTGAGCCCCTGGCAGAATTGTCTGTGACCCATTTAGAGAAGGGTCCTCCCAGAAACCTTCACCGCAGATGGCCATCTGGTTCTCACGAATGGAGTCACATTCACGAGAGGCTTTCAGAAGGGCTGGGAGCAGTCGAGAAGCGAGTATATCTGCAGCAGGCTGGGTAAAGGCCGTTTGTGCTTCAAGAAAGAGCTCAGCAGCCCTCACTAGACAGTTGTAACGCTGCCTTTGAAGCATTGATCACAGATAATACAGTATCACACTAAGATTAAAGTACCTAGTATAGCTAAAACCCAGGACCAATGGCACTTACTGACCAAAACAAAGACAATAATTGTCTGTGTGGAACTTGTCTAGCATCTAATTTGGAGGGAAAAGTGCATGTAGCTCTTCACTGCTAGGCTTATTGGACTCGAATTTGTGGCTGATGTAAACACTTGCCAAAACGGAGCAGAAGAAGGTGACTCTATTGTAAGCAAAATGAATGTGATTCAGCAGATACGGACTTTATAATTGCTGCTATATGGCAAAAGCAAAGGATTTCATTTCAAGTAGATTGGAAAAAATACATTTTTAATACTGCTGCAGGCTCACAAAGCTTTTGGATGAAAATTAATATCTAGAAAGGTAGATTTTCTGAGTTAGATACTAAGCTGATGGTGCAGTTTATTTCCCCCATACATTTGCCTGCTATAGTATTAGCAAAGATAGACTCCTCTGAATTTGAGACTTGTATTTTTAATATTCCATGCATTAGCCTTGAGGAAGCAGAGAGGTGAAAGACTAGATGAAAGCAATGTAAGAAAATACACTGGAGTCCAGCAATTATTTAACTAAGCCTTCTAACTCACAACACCACTCTGGAAATATTAACACATAATTAGTTTTTGACTCTAGGAGACAATATTGGACCATGGCAAACACTGAGAGTGTAGCAAATCTGCACAGATACTTGTGCAGAACATACTTTCTTGACAGCAATATAATTATGAGATACGTAGTTCTGAGATACGGATAGAGCTTATTTCTTTTTGATATCTTTATGGCTTAAGTATTTTGATTACCTAAAGACTCTGATTCATTGCATCTTTCATTATTTATTATGCTCTTTTCCCTCCACCCACTTCATTTTTACTTGGCATTTTTCTCATCCTTGATGGAAACCTTTAGAGGGGAGGAGAGTGAAGTAGCCGATTTTATGGCTCTTTCTTTGCTTTTGCCAAGCATTGCATGATGTGGCTGAATTTATAATCAAATGCATAAATAAAATGCATTGCAAAAGCTAGGACAGGCCTCTTTCTGTTACTTAGTCTGATGGACTTTCTAAGTAAGTCAGACATGCCACATCTGGACCTTTATGTGTCTGGCACTAGGGCCAGCAAGTTAGACACCAAACCCCAGGGTACCACTTTGATTTTGCACACAGGAAACCACAGGAGTCTTGACGAAGGTTGTCCTAAGGCCCCTGATTGCTCCCCCCAAAGGCTCAAGTTCAAGAATCTTAGGGTAGCTTAACATTACTTCTCTTTTGTCCCTATTTTCCTTTACACTATTAATGTTTGTCTGGGTGGCCAGACAAGCTGCCCGCATGGGGAGGAAGGTTTGTACGACCTCCAGTACTCAGACAGATCTCACTCTCTGGGCAGCAAGCTAGGCAGTTCCCTCCCACCTCCAAACTTCATGCAACATTTTGGAAATGCAGGCCTGAATCTCAGTGGACGGCAAGTTGTACAGGGAAGGAAGGACGCTGAGAGAAAATAACACATGTAACACATGTTTTTCGCTGCTTTCACCATAGCCCACCTGTCCTGCCACGGAGCCGTACAGCTGGCAGGACCAAGGCAGTGGGCAGGTAGGTAGTAGGAGGACACGACTGAAAGCAGGAGGCTCCTTATACAAGGCTGGGAGCCAGGTGGCATAAACCAGCGAAGAGCTGGGGGAAATCAGAAGGTGCCTTTATCTGCTGAGTGATAAAACAGAGCTGGAAGCCTGGAGAGGACCGAGAAGAACCTGGGAGAGCCATTGCACAGGGTTTTTATTGATGGAGCAGAGAGGGATGGTAACACCATCCTGTGCAGCCCGTAGAGCTCTTTGCAAGGGGACCAGGGAGCAGCGGGGCCGTACGAGAGCTGCCAGGCAAGACACAAGGCGGGAGGGCTTCCCCAGCTGCGGTGTGCAGGGCTGCCCAGGAGTATGTGAACAATTTTTCAAGATTGTTTTGTAGTCTGAGAAACCAGTCTCTGGAGATTTGATATCATAAAGATGATGGGGCAATCTAGAGAACTGGAGGCAGTGGGTTTGACAGGAAGACTGAGTGGGATGGGCAGATGGCACACAGTACCATTTGTGTGTCAGCAAGCCTCAGCTCACCATTCCTTGGCAGGAGATTCTGGAGTGTGAGGAGCCCAGAGGCACATTTCTCCAAGGCCAAAGGTTTCCTTAGCACAGAAATATATTAACCATAAAACTTAATATACCTTGAGAAGAGGAAAGCAGTTGAAAGTTAAATTATTTACTTACCTTAAATATTTACTTGGGTTTTTTCCCCCACTTTTTAGAAAACCGGTGTACAGTAAAAAGAAAAAAAACCCTAAAAATAGCAGTGATTCAGGCAAAAATTAATGCCTGGGAGTTTTTTTAATATCACGTTCTTTATTTGTGCTTCCCTGTTTCTTCCATGAAGACATGATGTATTTGGTGATCCAACTTTTTCCACTGCCAATGCCTCTGGAACGACAATGAAAATGCTGTAACGCCCATTGCTTGGTTTTGTGGTTTCTTACTAGGTTTCTGCAGAGTCCCTACACAAAAGGCTCCTCTTAATGCTTTTGTCATAGATGTCACTCCTCACAAGGATTTGCTCTAGTAGTCTTGGAGTCACCATATATTTCAAACTCAATTAAAACTGTGGAAGTCCCTAAGAAGATTGGGAAGTCAGAGCCGCTGATGCTTTTGACAGTGGGTAGGCAGGGGAGAGGGAAGGAGCTCTTTTTTTTTCCTTTGCAACTGTGTGTTCTAGTTACCATCACATCTAATTAAACCCTTGCGGAGAGGGTAAATGCTTACTATTGCAAATATTCTGTATTTCTACAGCAAGATTTATAGCATTTACCTAACACCAAAAGACATGAGCATAGATTCTGCAGGCTTGAAGTTGATCTCGCTTTCTCTGACCACGTATCAATGGGCTTTTTGGCAGCTCGAGGTTCCACAGGAAATGCAAATATTAGGCAATGTCCGATTTCAGGGAATGTCTTCTTTTCTGTGCAAATGGTGAAGGTAAGGCAGATGGGGCTGCGTACGGCCCCTCCGACCTTGAACCTCCAGTCCAGAGATAAAGAGTACTGAACAAAAAAATGGTATTTTTCAATACCAATATTGTCAAAGATCTTCTGTCCTTCCCAGTTGGAAGTACCTCCCAGACAGATCTGGGCACCGGAGCAAACACCACAGAGGGATTTTAAAAGACTATTTTTTATGAATACTAGTGGTACCCCAAAGCAAAATGAGGCCATTTTCTCTGTCAGAAATTGTTAGGGTATCTGTGACAGCCCTGGAAAGTTTAAGGTCACTTTACCTCAAGTTACCAACACATAATTAATCTTTCAACTTAAAAGTGTGAGTGCAACTTAATTAACTGAAACACGGATTCTTCACTAGAGTTCCTCTGGTTTGTTTTTCATTTCAGGGTGGTTGTTTTTCTGGTGTAAGGAGCAGAACAACTCAGTCACTCTCTGTACCAGACTTTTCAGGCCGCTCATAATTCAGAACCTACTTGCAATTAATTAGAAAGTAAAAACCGAAGCGTTAGGGCGGGGCGTCTCAGCAGGCCAGGCCAGACTAGGCCAGGCCAGGCCCAGCCAGGCCCCACCCCCGCGGCCCTCCGGCCCGGCCCGNCCGCCGGGAGCCGCAGAGGTCGTTCGGTCCTGCCCGCCTGAGGTCTGCCCGGAGCGGCCGGCGGCCCCGCGGTGAGTGGGCGCCTCAGCGGTGCTGTGAGGCGAGGGAGGCCGGCACGGGGGAACGGGCGGGCCTCGGGGGCGGGGGAAGGGACGGGCAGGGCGGTGGGCGGCGGGTGCAGGTCGGCAGTGGCCGTGGGGTCTTGCCGTGGGCCCGCCTCGGCTCTCCAAGGGGGGCTGCTGCTCGCAACCCCACTTTGTGGAGCGGCTCGCAAGGCGGTGCCTCAAAATAAGAGGAAAATAGAAAATGAAAGCGAGGGGGCCAGGAAGAGAGTGCTCGCTGCTGGGGTGGGGATGTCTGCCTGCCGGAGGGGCTGGCTGTGAATGAAGTGATGTTGAGATCGAGAGGATGAAAATGAATGTTGTATTAAAAACATTATAACTTCCTTTCACCACCCTGGAAACTTAAATGTTGGTTGGCTTCCAAAGTGCTCTCAGCAAAAATCTGCAATTTCAGGATTATAAAAGGTGTGTGAGTTTCTTCTTGCTGTATGTTCTTCTTGCAGATTTTAATTAAAAAAAAACAAACAATTTTTTAAGTGCTCCCTTACCCGGTGCAGGCCCTGTGCGTGGCTTTCCGTTCAGAGCCGGACACGTGTCTTTCACAACCCTCTGCCGTGGATGGATGTGCAGCCCACCGCCGCTGCTCCCCTGCCGGCTGCGGGGCCGGGGCAGGCTGGCAGCCACTGCCCGAGGAAATGCCTTTGGGGCAGCGCTTCCTCCGCCCGTCCTCACTGCCCGAACACAGCTCTTCAGTGTTTTATCTTTGCTGGCTAACGGTAAAGGCAGGAGGAGGGTCCTAACGTAGAAATGACTTGCTGAAAATACTATTTAGCAAACTTTCTAACAAATCCAGTGCAGATGGAAACTTCTGGAGTACTGTGTGAGGCCCCAGCCTGCTATTTTCAAGAGGGATCTGCTTCATACAGGGCAGGGCACTGTAACCGTCACACTTGATGTACAGCTGCTTTCTCGGAGGTGAGCCGACTTTCCTGGAATGGCTGGCTGCGAGCGGGGCCGTCGGCTTCTATGGGACCTTCCCCAAAGAGTCTGGGGGCTGCGCGAGGCCAGTGAGCAGCTTTGCTGCTGCTGCTCGGGAGAACTAACATTTGAAGGAGAAGGTGATTGAATATTTCACGCAGCAAGGTTTTATTGTCCAGGTTTGCAGGTTTTCCCGCTTGAGTTAGTGGCTGGTGATTATCGTGCCAAGAGTAAGGTAGCTCTGTTCCCAAATGTGTTCCTTAAACATGGTAAATGTGGTATGTCGTTTTACGGTTCTTAGTAAGATTTCAGTATTCATATGGTTTTAAGTCTCTTGTTGAAATAAATGTTTGTAGCTTGAATGTTTCGTTGGAGGATGTTAAGGATTTTGTCAAAAATCTGAAATTTTCTTCCAAGGTACGTGCAGTGCTATTCCAGTGCCTATCTTGGCGTTATCACGGCAATATTGAATTTCCTTGTTGCTCCACAACTGTTAAGAGATTATTTGGAAAGGGCTGTTGTCCAACAAGAGTAAGGACAAAGATTTAGTTATCAAAATGTTGTGATACACTTTTCCTTTTATACTCTTAGGGTGAGATTTTTCCAAGGACCCAGAGGTAGTAGCCCAACTCTGGTTCAGTTCATGTGGAACTTGGATTTCTGATTCACCTGCTTCTCCTTTACATGTCTTCAAAAACTGCTCATGTCTCTTTAGATTAAGTGTTTATGCATTAGTTTGTAACTGCATGCATTTAAGTGCATGCAACTTCTCATGTCTAGCAAGTGGGTACATGAGGGTGGGTAGTGATTGCATACAGTGACAACTCATGCACATGAAATGTTGAAAAATAATCTGGAAAAATGAGCTCAGTGTCATAGAAAGAACACTTTTGATTTAGTTTCTACTCTTAAATGCTCACATCTTAACTTTAAGCTTGTAATACATTATTCCAGCAGGTGAGTGAGCTTCACAATCCATTATTCTCTTACTGTCAAGGTGACTGTGATCTGCAACAGAGGAATCAGGTCCGAGCCAGCAAGGCCCTGTGCTGCAGGTGGTGTTTCCCCAAAGACAGATGCTAGCTCACCTCTGCCATGTCATGGGATCAGTAAGAAAGGCCCAGATGGGGTCCATAAACAGTCTATAAAAGTTATCAGATCTCAAGAATGCAGTACCTCACCATATCTTTATTTTATGGCAGTCACTTGATAACAGAGAGGTACTGGAAATGTCCTCAGTTCTGTGTTGTAGTCTTTTTCTTTGTATCTTAAGTAAAGCTTTCTGGCAATCAGACACCCCCTGAGGATCTTATTCAGGCCAAAAGGAGCTGATAAAAGTGAATTCAAGGCATACAAATTAAGTTGTACGTAAATAGCAGCTTTCAAAACAAAAAGCACAGTAGCTCCCTTTCCAAGTTAAATATACAGAATATCTTTCAGTATACTGAACCAAAGACTGTTTGGTGTTTTGTTTGTTTAGAAGAAAATCCAGTTTTACTATGCAAGCTTGGCTAAATGGTTACAAAAATAATACAGAGCAATGCTTTCAGGCAGAAAAGGGTAAAACGGGTGTTGGAAATTGTGTCATTTCCTAGTGTCCTGACATCGCGAGAGGCAGTGACTGTGTGATGAAAGGCCCTTTTCATGCCACGTAGAGAAAGCTGTCCTGCAGGTCAACACAAAGATCCAGTATATGCCCAGAGTTCAGTAGCCAAAAAGATTTTTACTTAGAACATTTCTCTACTGTCTAGACACTACCAAAAAACCTGGGTATCATCTACTATGCAGATGTTTTATGGCACTGCACAGAACTAAACTGAGCTATCTGGGGTTTGTGCTGGAGTTCCCTGGCAGGTTAAGAAAAACTCCCAGGTTTGAGTGAGCTGTCTGCAAGTCCTGGATGAGGGAGAGGGTGATCAGAACGTTTTTCATTATTAAAATCTTTACTAAAATCTCAGAAAACAAACTCATTCAAGTAATTTGCTACGCATAAAAAGTAGTCTGGGGGTGAATTTTTCCCCCAGCTTTTACACTATTGATTTGCTGAGCTTTGGGTGAAAAGGTTTTTGATTTGCAACTCTGTGCTTGTGAAACAAATAAAACTGCTTGAACAAATACAACTATAGTATGTGCTTATGCAGAGTACTGCAGGCCCATGCTTTTGTATGCTATATTCACTTCATTCTCACTGTGTAGTATTTGCTTTTTTCTTTTTTTTGTAAGTGCTATAAGTAATCCCTGAGCGAACTTTGCAATACTGTACGGGTGGGTGAGATTAGATATCTGGAAAGTAGGGATGGGTTCTCCTCCAAGCGTGATCACTATGTGATCTTGAGTATGTTACTTCTTGCAGTGCACGTTTCCTCATTGTAAAGATCTTAATTCTTCATACGGCTCTTCTGAGCCTATAATTCTTCTAAAACACAATAAAGATACTGAACTGGAAGGCATTAGCCAAGGGAAGTTTGTCATTATAAGGTGTATATAGGTATGTGATACAGTAATTATGCATGGTCAGGAGTCTGTAAGATAGAAGTTTGGAGTAATCAAGAAGGCAGGTAGGCAAAACTGAAGCTTTCTTCTCTTTCCTTCCAGTGTACTAAGTGATTGACTTGTATAACAACAGCAAATATGGAGACAAATAAATACATTTGAAAATTTACCCCTAAAAATATCTATGTGTTAAAGTTCTGGGTGGACTTATCTTTGGATCCAGAACTCTCAGTTCTCCAGTTATAAGGACCAGGACCAAAAGAAGGACATAGACACCAGAAATAGGACTTGAGTTCAAACTACAGAATTTTCCACTTAGGTCTTGCCTAACCCAGCAGTGCATTAAAGCTTCATTTTTCCTTTTTTTGGAGTGTGACTTTCCCTAAGCAGCTCCTATGCCTATGCTCAGAACAGCAGCCACAAAGAGGCGTGTTCTCCCCGGTTGTGCTTAGAGCTATTTTCATCTTTCTGGTTTGCAGACCACCCTGCAGACCCCACACATGGTTCAGATGAATTGGGCATAGAGCTGGAGGTATGGGAGTATGGAGCAGGGCAGGAGCTGGAGAAAAGCATTGATGCCTTGCTAGAAATACCTGGTAGGTGTGGAGAATGAGAGGAAGGTATTAATAAAGTATCTCACACAGAGCATGAGACCTGGCAATGCTGTTCAGTCTGCCCTGGCATTTAACAGAGCACGAGTTGTTTAGGTCGTGATAACAGGAATGCGTATATTCCCCCATCTTATGCAGAAAATCCATCTGTACTGATGCCATTGTGGTGTTCACAGTTTTGGAGCCAGGGAGGTCTCTGTTCGAAACACAGCTCCCTTTCAGTAGCAGTCCAGTGGCAGACTAGTGAAGAGTGAGCTGTGTTTGGTTATTTGAAAGGATGCAGGAGCTTACCCACCAGAGAGACACTGGCTGTTTCTGGGTCTGTAGTGAATGAAAACACCTTTTGAGAGTCCCAGTGTGCAGCAGAAGATAAAATGTGAACCCCTGCTTCTGGTATTTTGTGTTGGCTATCTGTCGGTATCTGTCCTGCTTAGGCTGTTTTAAGCCAGTAGGTACTTGGGTTGGTATTGTCTTTCTAGCTAGAAGAACTGAAGGCAGTTCATCTCTCTCTGAGCTAGCAGGCTGCTGGAGGCATGGCTGTGTGTAAACCGTTACATAGGGATGGTGCATGGCACTTTGGATACCTCCAAATGACAGTGTCAAAC